>SJYV01019910.1:1375798-1430762 GCA_006410875.1 Neotragus pygmaeus
TTTTTTTTTTTTTTTTTTTTTGAAGAAAAGCCTAGCCACTTTCTATTCACCAGAAAATGCTGACTAGTGCATTGAGAATACTTAGGCGGATACTAAGGAAGAAGCTTTCTCTCTTAGTAAAACAAGACAACTAATCTGCCTGTGTTGAAGAGAGAGCTTGAAGGTGAGCCATGTGCATCAGACTCTAGATTCATTGCCAAGGGAGGATTTTCCACTCATTTCTTTCCCAGTGGACTTGAGAAGGGGAAATATCTTTACCCAGTAAAATTTTAAAACTCTGCTATTTTTTCACCTGTTCAAGACTTTGAAATGTGATTTATTATTACCGTTGATTTTTATGGAGACAGATGACAGTAATCTATTTCTTAAACGGAGAAACTAAAATCTATTATTCTGCATCAAATTATAGACAGAAGCACCAAGGAAAATTCAGGTATGAGTCTAATAAGTCCACAAAGAGGCAGCCTCAAAGGTCTGTCCTTTGATTAAAGGCTAAGTACTTAGTTATCTTTTATTATCTTGTCCCAAGTTTTAAAAACTTTGAAATAAGGACTTCCCTGATCGTCCAGGGATTAAGAATCCCCCTGTCAATGCAGGGGACACGGGTTCTACCCTTGGTCTGGGAAGATCCCACATGCCACAGAGCAACTAATCCCATACATCACAACTACTGAGCCTACAATCGAGAGTCCATGAGCAACAGCGAAGACTCAGTGCAGCCATAAATAAATCAAACTTTTTAAAAGATTTTGAAATAAAATTATTATATATAAGCTATTAAGTGTTTCTAGAATTTAGGAAAATACCAGCTAAACTAGTTGAACTGCTATATCTGCTTTCAGTTATGCTTTGGAAAAGTGCTGTAGGATTTTATTTTGTAGCTATAATTAGCTGTTTAGACCAGGGGTTGGCAAACTATTGGCAATGTGTCTGTCCTACCCTACACCTGTTTTTGTCAATAACAATTTTATTAGAACATAGCCACACTCAATCATGTACGTGTTGTCTGCGGCCATTTCTCACTATAATGGGAGCATTGAGTAGTTATAGCAGGGACTGTATGACCCACAAAGCTTTAAATATTTACTGTCTATCCCTTTACAGAAAATGTTTGTCAACCCCTGAAATAGATTAGTGAAATTTACAGAGTAAAATATCCTAAGCATTTATCCAAGAGTTTTCTTTCCTTCCATATCCAGGTAACAAACACTTTTCTTATTTGACTGTTTTCCCCACTGGATTATTAAGCATTGTGAGGGCAGGAGACTCTTAGTCTAAGATAGCATTGTATCCCAACCGCCAGAATAGTCCCTGAACTATGTTCTCAAGAGTCTGCTGTACTCCCAAATTTTCTTATATCCACAACTGGAAGATTTGCCAATTAAACTTCATAGTTTTTTGGGTTTTTTTTCTTTTAATTTTTCAAGGTGAAAATACCTTTAACATTTTTCTGATTATAAAATGACACATACTCATTATAAATTAAAGAAGCAAATATAAAACATCCTCTATTCTAGCACCTTGAGTAACAAAAGTTAAGTTATTTTTGGTAAACATCTTGATAATCTTTTCCTTCACTTACCAACCAACCATTTTTGCAGTGTCTCATGTATGTTAAAACACTTGAGTACTTCTATCAGCAGAAGATTAATTTTGCCTGCTGACATTTACATTATCTAAAGGACAGAGCCAAATACAAAAAGAAATGCCTGTATACAGTATGATACCTAATAATACACTCACAGTATATATAATATTATATATGTATTCACAGTATATATAATACTGTCAAGGTCTTAGGAGGTCACCAACTATTTCATCACAGTTTTTAAAAATTGAAAAAACAGTGTCAGAGCACAAAACTAGAGAGAAATGCTAGAATTTCTAAAATAACAGTGATCATGTAACATAATAATGTTTACTTTAATTCATTATTTCCTTTTTGAGTTGTGATCTCACCATGTGAGTACTTTGCAATATAAAGAGAGTAATATGGCATGTATTATTTTTGTGTTCTAGATGTGGAAATAGATTCAGAGAAGTTAAATGATTTCCAAAGGTCTCAGACCAAATAAATGGGTTTTGAACTAATATTCAAGTGCTTTTTTGGTATACTTAATTTTTCTCGATTGCTTACTATTCTAAGCACATTATGTGCATTTTTTTTCATTTAAATTCACATTTTGTGATGTCCGTTCTGCTACTATTCTATAAGTTTCAAAGAAGAAAATTTATGTAAATGGAAAAGGAGATGTTCCATGGATTTCAAAAGTATGTTTTCTGTGGTTTTTATAAAGAAAAATTGGGAGGTGGAGGCATAATTCTGTATTTGTTTTTCTTGAGGACCCTGGTGTATGTTTGTTGTTTAGTCACTAAGTTTAGTGACTTTTATTTCCCTCTTCATCTATAGCCAGGATTTACCAACATCTCAAACTTTTTAGTCTCATGATTCCTTTATACTCTTTGAAATTATTGAAAACCTAAGGAACTTTTTTTGTACTTGTTGTATATATATAGTTATTTGTTGTTATTGTTCAGTCACTAAGTCATATCTGACTCTTTGTGATCCTGTGACTATAACCCATCAGACTCCTTTGTCCATGGGATTATCCTGGCAAGAATACTGAAGTGGGTTACAATTTCCTTCTCTAGGAGATCTTCCCGACTCAGGGATTGCATTAAGCAGGCAGATTCTTTAACACTGAGCCACACAAACTTCCCCCATAGTGTTATTTACCATATAGAAATTAAAGCCAAGATATTTTAAAAATAATCATTCATTTGTAAATTAAGTTAACAATAGCACAAGTAACATTTTTGAAAATAACAAATTTAGTGGCAAGAGTGGTATTGTTTTATATTTTTCAAATCTTTTAAATTTCTGGCTTAAAAAGATAGCTCTATTTTATTATCTGTTCCTTCGTTCAGTCTGTTCCAGGGTCCAAGTTGTGTAACTTCTGGAAAACTTCGTCATATACTCATCAGAGGAAAATGAAGAAGGCAGATAACATCTTGGTATTATCATGAAGTAGTTTGAGCTTATGACCCCTGGAAGGATCTTGAGGTCCTTTTACTTTACTTTGAGAATTGCTGCTCTAGACAGTAGACACAGTAATGTGTGTTGAAGACAAAAGGCCTAATCTGTCCCCTGGAATTAATGGGATCCAAGACTAAAGAGAAGGCAATGGCAACCAACTCCAGGACTCTTGCCTGGAAAATCCCATGGGCGGAGGAGCCTGATGGGCTGCAGTCCATGGGGTCGCTAAGAGTCAGACACGACTGAGCGACTTCACTTTTTCACTTTTCACTTTCATGCACTGGAGAAGGAAATGGCAACCCACTCCAATGTTCTTTCCTGGAGAATCCCAGGAATGGGGGAGCATGGTGGGCTGCCGTCTATGGGGTCACAGAGAGTCAGACACAACTGAAGCAACTTAGCAGCAGCAGCAGCAAAACTAAAGAAACAAACGATACGAAAGAGTCCAATACATTCTAAATTACTACTGAAACTGATCAAGACCCCCAAACAGACAAGATAACAGTTTGATAAGTACACTAAAGAGTGCAAGGGAGAGAGAATCTATTTTAGACAGGGTGACCAGGAGAGGGCTCAAGAAGTGATATTTAAGCTGAGACCCAGCAATGTGAAGAGTGGAAGGACCATGTCTTCTGAACTAGGAAGTAATTTGGGCTACCTTACATTATTTCCTTGTTTATTATCTGCTCCTCCCACAAGGAGGACAGGGTCTTTTTCTTGTCCATTGTTACATTCCCAGCACCTCATATAGAACCTGGCAAGTAGGATATACACATTGACAGGTTTGTTGTTTTTTTTTTNTATACTTAATTTTTCTCGATTGCTTACTATTCTAAGCACATTATGTGCCATTTTTTTTCATTTAAATTCACATTTTGTGATGTCCGTTCTGCTACTATTCTATAAGTTTCAAAGAAGAAAATTTATGTAAATGGAAAAGGAGATGTTCCATGGATTTCAAAAGTATGTTTTCTGTGGTTTTTATAAAGAAAAATTGGGAGGTGGAGGCATAATTCTGTATTTGTTTTTCTTGAGGACCCTGGTGTATGTTTGTTGTTTAGTCACTAAGTTTAGTGACTTTTATTTCCCTCTTCATCTATAGCCAGGATTTACCAACATCTCAAACTTTTTAGTCTCATGATTCCTTTATACTCTTTGAAATTATTGAAAACCTAAGGAACTTTTTTTGTACTTGTTGTATATATATAGTTATTTGTTGTTATTGTTCAGTCACTAAGTCATGTCTGACTCTTTGTGATCCTGTGACTATAACCCATCAGACTCCTTTGTCCATGGGATTATCCTGGCAAGAATACTGAAGTGGGTTACAATTTCCTTCTCTAGGAGATCTTCCCGACTCAGGGATTGCATTAAGCAGGCAGATTCTTTAACACTGAGCCACACAAACTTCCCCCATAGTGTTATTTACCATATAGAAATTAAAGCCAAGATATTTTAAAAATAATCATTCATTTGTAAATTAAGTTAACAATAGCACAAGTAACATTTTTGAAAATAACAAATTTAGTGGCAAGAGTGGTATTGTTTTATATTTTTCAAATCTTTTAAATTTCTGGCTTAAAAAGATAGCTCTATTTTATTATCTGTTCCTTCGTTCAGTCTGTTCCAGGGTCCAAGTTGTGTAACTTCTGGAAAACTTCGTCATATACTCATCAGAGGAAAATGAAGAAGGCAGATAACATCTTGGTATTATCATGAAGTAGTTTGAGCTTATGACCCCTGGAAGGATCTTGAGGTCCTTTTACTTTACTTTGAGAATTGCTGCTCTAGACAGTAGACACAGTAATGTGTGTTGAAGACAAAAGGCCTAATCTGTCCCCTGGAATTAATGGGATCCAAGACTAAAGAGAAGGCAATGGCAACCAACTCCAGGACTCTTGCCTGGAAAATCCCATGGGCGGAGGAGCCTGATGGGCTGCAGTCCATGGGGTCGCTAAGAGTCAGACACGACTGAGCGACTTCACTTTTTCACTTTTCACTTTCATGCACTGGAGAAGGAAATGGCAACCCACTCCAATGTTCTTTCCTGGAGAATCCCAGGAATGGGGGAGCATGGTGGGCTGCCGTCTATGGGGTCACAGAGAGTCAGACACAACTGAAGCAACTTAGCAGCAGCAGCAGCAAAACTAAAGAAACAAACGATACGAAAGAGTCCAATACATTCTAAATTACTACTGAAACTGATCAAGACCCCCAAACAGACAAGATAACAGTTTGATAAGTACACTAAAGAGTGCAAGGGAGAGAGAATCTATTTTAGACAGGGTGACCAGGAGAGGGCTCAAGAAGTGATATTTAAGCTGAGACCCAGCAATGTGAAGAGTGGAAGGACCATGTCTTCTGAACTAGGAAGTAATTTGGGCTACCTTACATTATTTCCTTGTTTATTATCTGCTCCTCCCACAAGGAGGACAGGGTCTTTTTCTTGTCCATTGTTACATTCCCAGCACCTCATATAGAACCTGGCAAGTAGGATATACACATTGACAGGTTTGTTGTTTTTTTTTTTAATGGCGGCACTACACAGCATGTGGGATCTCAGTTTCCTGTTGTTATTTAGTTGCTAAGTCTTGTCTGACTGTCTATAAACCCCATGGCCTATAGCACACCAGCCTTCTCTGTTCATGGGATTTCCCAGGCAAGAGTACTGGAGGGGATTGCCATTTCCTTCTCCAGGGGATCTTCCTGATCCAGTGATTGAACCCACGTCTCCTGGTTGGCAGGCAGATTCTTTACCACTGAGCCACCTGGAAAGCCCTCTTAGTTACTTAACCGGGAATCAAACACGTTCCCCTTACAGTGGAAGCATAGCGTCCTAACCACTGGACCACCACTGGAGTTCCATAATGACAGGTTTCTGAATGAGTAAAACAAGCCCTAAAGAATGGTGAGCAGAAGGAGAGAGACGCGAAGATTCAAAAGAGAGGTTTCCAGTCCCACTAAGATGTGTGGGCTATTAGAAGGTTGGGATTGTATTCCAGGCACATTGGGAGATACTTAAAGCAGAAGGAGGCCACATTCCACTTAGGTTTGAGTCCACATTTTCAGCTGTGTGGAAGATGGACTGGAGGGGAGCAATAGTAGAGTGACATCAGGTAGGCTTTTTGCAAGACTGGTTGTGAAATGATGGCCTGGGCTAATAGCAATAGTGATGGAGAGGAGAGGCAGAAGCAAGGTGTATTTTACACCTGTAACTAACATGACTTGCGGATGGAGTTAATTTGGAGAATAAGGATAGGGTGAATCAAGATGATGCTGGAATTACTTCTTAAACACCTGAGCAGGTGGTCCAGCATATGGAGATGAGAGTTCATGGGGCTGCAGTGGAGAAGACCAGGCTGGGAGGCAAAAATCAAGGGTACTTTTCTGAGTACAGTCAGTCCTCTCTTACACAAGCTTTCACTTTCCAAAGTTTCAGTCACCTACACTGAATTCCATAAATGGAAAATCCCAGAAATAAGCAATAAGCTTTAAATTGCACACTGTTCAGCATAGTGTGGTTGCATCTTGGCTGCTCTGGGACTTGAATCATTCTTGTCCAATGTATGTATCTCACCCCTCAGTCACTTAGTAGTAGTCATCATCAGATTGTCGTGGTATCACAGTGCTTGTGTTCAGGTCACCCTTATCTTGTGAACCACACAGTCAAAGGCTTTAGCGTAGTCAATGAAGCAAAAGGAGATTTTTTTTTTTTAATTCCCTTGCTTTTTCTATGACCCAGCTATGCGAAAGCCTTTGACTGTCCAGGATCACAACAAACTGGAAAACTGTTAAAGAGATGGGAATATCAGACCACTTTACCTGCCTCCTGAGAAACTTGTGCAGGACAAGAAGTAAGAGAACCCAACATAGAACAAGGGACTGGTTCAAAATTGGGAAAGGAGTACATCAAGGCTGTATATTATCACCCTGCTTATTTAACTTCTATGCAGAGTACATCATGCAAAATGCCAGGCTGGACGAAGCACAAGCTAGAATCAAGATTATCAGGAGAAATACCAACAACCACAGATATGCAGATAATACCACTTTAATGGCAGAAAGTGAAGAGGAACTAAAGAACCTCTTGATGAAGGTGAAAGAGGAGAGTGTAAAAACTGGCTTAAAACTCAGCATTCAAAAAATGCAGATCATGGTATCTAGTTCTGTCACTTCACGACAAATAGGAAAAAGTGGAAACCGTGATATTTTATTTTCTGGGGCCCCAAAATCACTGCAGATGGTGACTTCAGCCACCGAAATAAAAGACACTTGCTCCTTGGAAGAAAACCTCTGACAAATCTAGATAGCATATTAAAAAGCAGAGATGTTATTTGCTGACAAAGGTCCATATAGTCAAAGCTATGGTTTTTCCAGTATTCATGTACAGATGTGAGAGTTGGGCCATAAAGAAGACTGAGCGCCAAAGAATTGATGCTTTCAAACTGTGGTGTTGGAGAAGACTCTTTAAGAGTCTCTTGGACAGCAAAGAGATCAAACTGGTCAATCCTAAAGGAAATGAACCCTGAATGTTCATTGGAAAGACTGATGGTAAAGCTGAAGCACAAATACTTGGGCCACCTGATGGTAAGAGCCAGTTCATTGGAAAAGACCCTGATTCTGGGAAAGATTGAGGGTAGAGGAGAAGGCGGTGACAGCAGATGAGATGGTTGAACGGCATCACTGACTCAATGGACATGAGTTTGAGCAAACTCAAGGAGATGCTGAAGGACAGGGAAGCCTGGTGTGCTATGGTGTGCACGGGGTCGCAAACAGACATGACTTAGTGACTGAACACCACCACCCTTAATAATGACCCCAAAGCACACAAGGAGTGATATGGCAATTCATATATGCCAAAAATAAGACATAAAGTACTTCATTTAAGTGAAAGAGTGAAAGTTCTTGACTTAGTAAGGAAAGGGGAAAAGTCGTCTGCTGAGATTCCCATGATCTTTGGTAAAANGTGAGGGACAGGGAAGCCTGGTGTGCTATGGTGTGCACGGGGTCGCAAACAGACATGACTTAGTGACTGAACAACACCACCCTTAATAATGACCCCAAAGCACACAAGGAGTGATATGGCAATTCATATGTGCCAAAAATAAGACATAAAGTACTTCATTTAAGTGAAAGTGAAAGTTCTTGACTTAGTAAGGAAAGGGGAAAAGTCGTCTGCTGAGATTCCCATGATCTTTGGTAAAAACAAAAGTTCTATAAAATTGTGAAGAAGGAAAAAAATCCGTGCAAGTTTTGCTGTGACACCTCAAACTGAAAAAGTTACCACCACTGCAAGTGGTAAGTGCTTCATTAAGATGGAAAAGATCCAATTTCTACACGGTATTTTGAAAGAGACCACAGTCACATAACTTTCATTACTATATAACTGTCCAACCATTATCATTTATTTTTGTTAATCCCTTCAGTTCAGTTCAGTCGCTCAGTCGCATCTGACTCTTTGTGACCCCATGGATTGCAGCACGCCAGGCCTCCCTGTCCATCACCAACTCCCGGAGTTAACTCAAACTTACGTCCACTGAGTAGGTGATGCCATCCAACCATCTCATCCTCTGCTGTCCCCTTCTCCTCCTGCCTTCAATCTTTCCCAGCATCAAGGTCTTTTCAAATGAGTCAGTTCTTCGCATCAGGGGGACAAAGTGTTGGAGTTTCAGCTTCAAAATCAGTCCTTCCAATGAATATTCAGGACTGATTTTATTTAGGATGGACTGGTTGGATCTCCTTGCAGTCCAAGGGACTCTCAAGAGTCTTCTCCAACACCACAGTTCAAAAGCATCAATTCTTTGGCGCTCAGCTTTCTTCACAGTCCAGCTCTCACATTCTTACATGACTACTGGAAAAACCATAGCTTTGACTGGACAGACCTTTATTGGCAAAGTAATGTCTCTGCTTTTTAATATGCTGTCTAGGTTGGTCATAACTTTTCCTCCAAGGAGTAAGCGTATTAATTTCATGGCTATAGTCACCATCTGCAGTGATTTTGGAGCCCCCCAAAATAAAAGTCTGATACTGCTTCCACTGCTTCCCCATCTACTTGCCATGAAGTGATGGTGCTGTGCCTAATTTGTAAATTAAATCTTCATCATAGAAGTATGTTTAGGGAAAACCATAGTATATATAGGGTTCAGTACTATCTGTGGTCTCAGGCATCCACTGGGAGTTTTGGAACATACTCCAGGCGAATAAGGGGATATATACAATTTGATATGTTGGTTTAAACACCTAAGTGGATATGTCAGCTAGGCACTGTGGATATTCAAGTCTGGAATTGAGAATAGAGGTCAGGACTGGAGATAGAAAGATGGGAATCTTAACTAGAAAATATATTTAAATCCATAGGAATTGAGGCAGTCACTTAGGAAAAGAGTGTAAGAGAAATGCCCCAAGACCAAATCTTGAACATTTAGTTTGGATAGAGGAAAGGGAGCCAACATAGGAGTTGAGTGGCCAGTGAGGTGGGGGAAACCAAGAGGGAAGTAGAGGGCAGTTGAGTGAGGCTGGATGCTACTGAGTGGGGGTGCTCTGAAAACACAGAAGCAGAGAATATATGGGGATGGGGGGGTGCCCGGGGGGTAGCCCTGCGAAGTAGGTGAGGTGCTATCCAGGTCTTAAAGGGTCTGTAGGAATCATCCTAGCATAGGTAGGGGGAGAGTTGGCATTTTCTAGGCAGAGGGAACAGGTTTGACCGAAGTCCTGCAGACAAGGACCAGTAGATTGAATATTTGAGGCAGTTACAATTAGAACAGGAGGAAATGAGCAGTGAGGCTTGAGAAGTGGGCAGGAACCACCATATCACAAAGGGTCCTCTGTGTAGTAGGGTTGGATAGGACCTTCTATTCCTTATTATCAAGGTAATAAGATGCTCATAACCTTGTAGCTCAGTCAAGTGTTCACCTTCAATGCAGGAGGAGTCTGCCTGCAGAGTCCACCTGCAATGCAGGAGACCCCGGTTCAATTCCTCGGTTGGGAATATCCCCTGGAGATAGAAATAGCAAGCCACTCCAGTATTTTTGCCTGGGAAATTCTATGGACAAAGGAGCCTGGCTGGCTAGAGTCCATGGGGTCACAAGAGTTGGACACAACTTAGCGACTAAACCATTACAAGATGCTCATTATAGAAAGTCAAAAAGGAAACCACTTCCCTGAGACTTTATATCTATCTTCCTATACATTTCCTTACATAGTTGAAACTGTATATTTTACAGCTTTCAGTTGTTTTATGTTTTAAGTTTTGTTAAACACTTCTCCATAACACCAAAGGCTTCATAAACATCTTTAATGGCTTGACAGAATATCATAATGTAATCAAAACAAATTAATTCCTTTGATGTTCTGTGTTTATTTCCAACATCGCAAACTTATATAGGATGCTTTAAAATCTTTTTGTATTTTACATAAATTTATTTTAAAAATCCTTGGTAGACGTCAAACGGCTTTCTACCGAACTTCTGCGATTTACTCTTGGAAGATTTCTGCTTCAGATCGTTTAGAACAGTCACCATGGATGCGGTGTGATGGATGGATGGGGACGGGATGGGAGTGGAGACCTGTGTGGTCCAGGTATGAGGACCTGGGCGTCCTGCAGCCCGGCTACAAGGATGAGGCTCCACCCCCAGGCGTGGGGCGTAGTCGGGGAGCTAGTCAGAAACACAGAACTCCAGATCTCAGCCCAGCTCGCCGCACCACCCCCCCCCACCCCATTCCAATCTGCATGTTAACAAGATGTCCAGATGACTCCTATGCCCTTTCAGGTGTGAGAAGCACTGATCTAGACCAGTGGTTTCAAATTGCACACTGAGAATCACCTGGGGGGCTTAAAAATCCCAACGTCCCGGTTACACCCCATTCCTATTGAATCTCCGAGAGTGAAACAAAAACAAAACCTCCAAAAGGTCTCAATGTACAGCCAATATTGGGAACGTGTGATCTAGAGGCAGAGCCTAGAAGTAAACAGGATTTGTTGGGCTCAGGTGGCTGAAGAACAATTATGACGGAGGGGGAGGAACGTACACTGCGCTTGGAATTCTGCACATTGCACACCCAGCACCCAGGCAGAAGAAATAATTACTGTAGGAAAGCCTGACTGATGCCCGTTCTCTGAACTAAGCGCTCAATCAGCCAAGCCAGTGCACCTAAGCGAGCGCTCCCAGATTCCGACCGCTTGCCCCGCCCCCGTCCGCGCGGTCCCCGCGAAAGACTTGGGGCGCAGGCGCACTCGCCGCCGCGGCTGGGACGGCCGCCGCTGACGTCAGGACGCCTCGCGGTCTAGGCCCCCGCCCGGGCTCCGGAGTTCCGCGCGGGCTGTGCGGGGGCGGGGCGTTGGGCCAGCTGGGCTATCCCGTCAGACCGCGCCAGTTTGAATGAAAGCTCCTCAAGATGGCGGCGGCCGGGGCCGAGGCGCCAGGAGGTGAGGGCTGGAGAGCGGCGCCCCGCACTGTCCCCTGTCCTCCGGGCAAACTCCCAAAGCCCGGGAAGCCGGGCCGAAACGCGCGGGCCGGCCGCAGAGCGACGCGGCGAGACATCGCCTTCCGCGCGGCTGACACTGCGGCCCCCAGACGCGCGCCGCGGGCTCCTCCCTCCCCCCGGCCCCTGACCCTCCTCGCGGCTCGGCCCGCCCGCTGCCCGCAGTCTCTTCCCGCGCCCGGCCCCTGCGCNAAATTTACTTTATTTGGCTGTGCCAGGTCTTAGTTGGAGGTACACCGTATCTTCTATCTTAGATGCCACATATGGGATCTAGTTCCCTGACCAGGATTGAATCTGAGTCCCAGATTCAATTCAAGCTCAGATTGAATCTGAGCTTGGAGTCTTAGCCCCTGGATCACCACCCTGTGTTAACTTATTTTTAATGCAGTGTGGTGGCATACTCTTAACAGGAATTTGAGGGTAGACTCTTCCACAGCACTGTTACTGGCTTCTAGAAGGTTGATGATGAGTGTATCTAATTTTCTTCAGGCTTGGTCTAAATTGAATACTCTGTATTGTCATCCTTGGCTTTGAAAACAATACAGGAAGTGAGTATTACAAAACTCAGTATATTCTTTATTATTTTATTGTAGCCTTTGGGTTAATTTACCTTGCTAAACTACATTGCTGCATGGGCAGAATTGAAGTTAAAATTTCATACAACCTTCCCAAATAGGAAAAGTGGATCATATGATGTCACAAGTATATAACTATAGAATTAGATTACAGTTCTTATTGCTGGACAAAAAGAAAGGGAAAATTACTTTTTAACAATGTAAGATTATTTTTAAATATATTTAAGATGTATCTTTAATAATTTTGTGCTTGAGGTCTACATTTGACTAAAACAGCAATTCTATATAGAATACAATGAAAAAGTTAAAAATACTATCTCAGCCTATTTATGTGTAATCTTATGAAAGCTTATAGACATGAAACATTTTGTTCAGGTGGCCTAGTGGAAATGGATATAGTAGGGCAGAGACACATAAGAAAATCCAGGAAGAAATATTTACCAAAACAGTTCTTCAGTGGTTAAATTTTCTTAGACATGTAAATGGTTTCTTGAATTTTTAGTCTTATAAAATTGCCAGTTGAAGGGTGGGGATATAGAAGTCAAGATTTTTTGTTTTGTTTTATTTTAATTGAGTAGCTATTTCATTAGTAAAGAATTCTATTTTCTTATTGTAGCTTGGTGTGTGCCTTGCCTAGTTTCACTTGATACTCTTCAGGAATTATGTAGAAAAGAAAAGCTCACATGTAAATCGATTGGAATCACCAAAAGGAATCTAAACAATTATGAGGTGGAATACTTGTGTGACTACAAGGTAGTAAAGGTAAGGCAAATATCTAGACCCTTAAAAAAGACCTAATCAGACCTCCCTTTAGTATTTCATATTTTCTGTAACATAAAAATAACCTTAAAAGTAAGCAAAGCTCTTCTTAATGGTTACAGTTCTTAGCCATGATAAATTTATATGTCCTGTCATCTGTTTTGCCAACTAACATTGAAAGGATTTTGAAGCATAAAATGTTCTTACATTCAAATATTTCAAGGTGCTTATGTCATTCTACATCCAACTCTTGATTATCTCCATGTGGATTACCAGAGCAAATGTTTTAGCTCAGATTGGCTTCTCATGTCATTCGTTTTGTTTCCTGAATCATATTTCCCCACTATCAATCACCTGAGATGAACCTAGAAATTCAAGCCAATTTTAATGTTACCAAATCTCAAGAAGCATCACCATTTGTATTTCCTGCCGTCCTGTCAAACTCCAGAGAGCAATGAGGTTTTGTTGTGCAGTGGAACAGCCTGGAGTTCAGTCATTTCTAGCCTTTGTCTAGTACCTTATGACTCCAGAAAAGTCATTTAACTTCCCTGGGCCTCCCTGTATTTCTGTTTCTCTTGAAAATGCCAGGGTTGTTATTCAAGAAGCTCTTACCAATCTAAACTTTATGCTTTTGAGTAATTCATCTCTCCATTGCCTACCTATTCTGTAAGAACTCTGGTTGTTCATCTGTCAGTTCGTCTGGATGAATGAATCAGAAATCCTGTTTCCTTGTTTTCCTTCTCTTTCATCTTCCATATGGATTCTTCCATTAAATCGAATTCTTCCTTTGAAACATCCATCTTCTTTTGGTCTCACTGGCTTCCTCACTCAGTGGAATATTGTGATGAAGCATTTCACCTGCCTAGCAGCTAAACAACAACAAAATTTTACCTACACTGTCAGCACTCTCTGTACTCAAGATTGCAGTCTTCAACCCCCAAACAGCCCAGTCATCTGCCATTTCAGTTTATAAACTCTTGCCTGGCTAGTATAGCTGCAGGGGTCATATAATCACACTCCTTGGCTCCATTACATATTATTTCTGTTCTCACACTGCTCAGTTCCACAGGACAAGCTTTTTATCTTTCGCTTGCTTCTTCCATTCTTGTCACCAGTTTTCCCAATTATAACTTTTCTGGACTTCGTACTCTGTCCCTCACCCTCTCATACTCAGCTGCAGACTTCTACCTCTTTGGATTCTTCAAGTATGAACTCTCAACTTACTTCACACCAGTTATCTGTATCTTTGTTCAGAGGTTGCACCTATTTTTCTTTTTTTCCCCCTGCCCATCCCCTTTAGAACTTTGCTTAATCTTTGATGTCTTCTTTTTAATCAAGTGCTGTTTTTCCACTGGTTTATCTTAATTGATAAATCAGATTTTCCCTAATCTTTCTTTGATCTTGCGTCCCCACTCAAGCGTTTCCTATCTTTTCCTTCTTCCTCATTTCTCATCAACTTTTAAATATAGCTTTTTGACACATGATTCACATACCCTACAATTCACCAATTGAAGCTGTACAATTCAAAGCTTTTTGCACACTCACAGAATTATTCTAAAATCGGTTGTAGCAGTGGTTGCACATTTTCATTAACCTAAAAAGAAACCCCATACTGCTTAGCTATCACCCCCCAAATCTCTCCAGATCTTTTTCCCGTTAACCCTCAGCAACCACTAGTCTACTTTCTGTCTCAGTAGATGTCCCTATTTGGACATTTCATGTACATGGAATCATATAGTATGTATGTGGTCCTTTATGATTGGCTTCTTGCACTTAGCATAATATTTTCAAGGTTCATTCATACTGTAGCATATATCAGTACCTTTTTTATTGCAAAATATGTCATTATATGGACATAGCACATTTGATTAATCTATTCATTACTTCATGGACATTTGGGTTGTTTCTATCTGGGGGCTGTTACAGATAATGTTATGAACATTCACATGCAAGTCTTGGTATGGGCATGTTTTCATTTCTCTTGGATATATACGGAGGAGATAAGCTGTTGGGTCATGGTACCTCTGTGGTTTAACCATCTGAGGAACTGCCAAACTGTTTTCCAAAGTGACGTCACCATTTTACATTCTCACCACCAGTGTATGAAGGTTTTGATTTCTCCACATCTTCACCAATACCATTGTCTGACTTTTTGATTATAGCTGTCCTAGTGGGTGTGGAATATCTTGTTCTTTTGATTTGCATTTCTCTGATGGCTAATGATGCTGAACATCTTCTCCAGTGCTTATAGCCATTTGTATATCTTCTTTAGAGAACTATCTATGCAGATCCTTTACCTATTTTTTAAAGTTTTTAAAAATTTATTGTTTATTTTTGGCTGCACTGAGTCTTCATTGCTGTGCAGGCTTTCTCTAGTTGTGGTGCGCAGGCTTCTCACTGTGGTGGCTTCTCTTGTTGCAGAGCCAGGCTCTAGGGCACAGGTTCAGGGTTAACAGTGCACGGGCTTAGTTGCCCCGTGCATGTAGGGTCTTCTCGGACCAGGGATGGAATCTGTGTTCCCTCCATTGACAGGCTGATTCTTAACCACCGTATCACCAGGGAAGTCCCTACCTATTTTTTTGAATTGGGTTGTCTTTTTCTTACTGAGTTGTACTAGTTCTTTATATATTCTAGATAGTCCCTTATCAGATACACAGATACAAAGTTTGTGCCGTAGCTTGCTTGTAGTTTCCTGTCTTACTTTTTAACCCACTCCATTTTGATTTATGCTCCTATAAGTGACCTCCTAATTGCCACATTTGAGGACCTCGGCTCTATTCTCCTTCTTTGCAACATCCTACCCTGTTGTCTCCTCTTTCTTCCTTGAACCTTTTGTCCTGGAGAGACTGCCTGGGTTCAGATTCTGCCTCTACCATGTACTAGTTGCAAGACCTTCAGTACGTTACCTGGTTCTCTTTCCTTCAGTTTCTTCCCTGAGATGAGTGGACAGTACTACCTCATAGGGTTTCTGTTAGCAGACTGACCCGTGGTGGTCATGTGGTAGCAGCATGTGCTGTCATTGTTTCTCACCTCAACCTCCACTCTTTCCACCACCAGTTTCTTTTAATGCTCTTTCTGAAGCTCCTTTGCTGTCTCTTGCCTGTCCTTCCTCTGAAATGTCGATACGTACTCGCCAAGGCGCTATCCTCGGCCCTCTTCTCACCTGGAAGCTGCTGTGTGGATGGCCTCTTCTCGGTGCTCTCTACTTACATTGATTTGGCTAGTGACCCTCAAATCTCTGTGAGGCATTGTTTTCTTTCTGAGCTTCATTTCAAACTGGGCACCCTGTAGGTAACCACATTGAACCTATTAAAAACTGTACCCATTTTCCCCATCAAACCTGCATCCTAATCTAGTGTCCCCTATCTAGCTTTATCAAATTATAATCTTCACAGTGACCTATCCTTATAAATTCTTCTTTCCTCCCTACCCTCTAAATCTAATAGGTCATCTGATTATATGGTCTCTACCTCTTAGAGACCATATACCTCTGTCTTTTGCTGTTAATTCCTGTTTCACTTTAATAGAGAGTTAATTACCAAGGAATCTGTGCTTACATTGAAGGAGCTGCCAGTCTTTTTTCTTATTCAGAATTCTTAGTCTTACAGTTCAGTTTGGGTAACTTTTGCTGATCTTTAACCTTCTATTTTTGGTTTCTTACTTTGGAATAAGCACACTTCCCACATGTATGTCCTCAACAACCCACTTATATCCCTCACTTCTTCTCCTGCCTAACGCAGATTATTGAATCTGTAAGCCAGTATTACTTCAGTGTATGTCTACCTTTTCTGTATGTGTCTCTCTATCTTATAGTTAGGGCAGGTGAGAGATCTTATGACCCTGTCCTTTTCTTACATATTTCCCTCCATTTAGCTCATAAAAGAGATTGTCTCAGCACCATCTTCTTCAGAGTTGTTACAGTTTCTGAAACACAGCTCTGATTGCACTAGGACCTTCCTTTAGCCCTTTCAGTGGCTCCCTGGTGTCTGCCAATCTAAACTGAGTCCCTTTGGACTGATGTTCTCTATCATCAGGCCTCCAAACCCCTTCCCAGCTTCATCTCCTATAACATATCCTACTTCCCAACCACACTGATAGGCTAGAAAGTTCTTCCATGTAGCTAAGGCTTGCTGAATGTGTAGTATGAGCTGAGCACTCTTCTGAGCATTGAGAATTTAGCTTAACAACAGACAGCACTTACATTCTAATTCCTGAACACATCATGCACCTTCATGCCTTTTGACTTTTCTCATCCAGTTCTCTCTCTGAGACATTGTTTTTCCTCTCTCCTTTGCAAAATCCTGCGTGCCTGCAAAGTTCAGCTGAAAGGTTACACCAACCACAGAGGCTCCTTCCTTGCTCACCTCAGCAAAATTACTTTCTTTATATTCAGGATAAGGACTGTTCTTGTCATTATTCTAAAACTTTTCACATTTTGTGGCTTTGTTTCATACCTTCCCTGCTTAACTATCCACCATTTGAGGGCCAAGACTATGTCTTACTATAAACTATAGTGTACAGTGGGTATTTAGTTCGTGGTTGATGAATTGGTTTTTTATGTCAGTGGTTTCTCCAGTCTTCACAATGACCGTTGGACCAGGTCTTCATAGCTTCATGCTTAAATGACAGCACCAATTTACTGACTAATGTCTGCTGATTCATCTTTCTGTAGTCTCACTCAGTAAACATTTGAGATTCTTCTTTGTATCAGGTGCTACATTAGGCAACGGAAACATAAAGATTAATGAGAAATGGTCCCTAACCTTAAGGAACTCACAGCCCAGTGAACAAGATTGATAAGTAAACCATCCAATGCTGTATAGACTAGTAAGCACTAGGACAGACATCCTGACATGATTGGTGGGAAGAAGGCCTAGGCTGACTCTGAGAAGGCTTCCTGGAAAAGATAACATCCAGCTGGGACCTCATAAGATGAATGGAGTCTTACCTTAAAGCTTTAGCACAGAGAATGGAAGGGAAGGCTCTGGGATTTGGAGATGGTGAGAGACAAGTGAAGGAACTCCAGCTGTCCTACTGTAGAGAGCATCATCTGATTCTAAAAAGTGTGACACTATATTCAGAGGGTTTTCTCTTCTCAGTGAGGGAGAGAGCGAATTAGCAGGAAGGGAAATGACACATGTACAGCCTACATGTTCTGAAAGGCTGTTGTAATGTAGGCGAGAAGTGATTGTGTCTGAACTAAAGTAGTGACAATCAAGATGAAGTAGATGATTTGCTTAATTATCAAGGATGTAAAATTTCAGTCCGTGGTTTAGCAGTCAGGGAGTTGGCTGGGGATCCAGCACTGGAAAGCTTGCAGTGGTGTTGGTGGTAGTCCTATTCACCAAGACCCAGGAATACAGGAAGATGAGGCTTCATATAAGGAGTAGGATAGGGGGCCAGATTGAGGTTGGAGAAGAAGGTTGAGAACATTTAAATGTGAGCTGAACCAGTAGGTGGTTGGAAGTGAAGTGAAGTGAAGTGTAGTCGCTCAGTCATGTCCAACTCTACGACCCCATGGACTATAGCCTACCAGGCTCCTTCGACCACAGGATTTTCCAGGCAAGAGTACTGGAGTGGGTTGCCATTTCCTTCTCCAGGGGATCTTCCCAACCCAGGGATTGAACCTGGGTATCCCACATTGCAGGCAGACTCTTGACCCTCTAAGCCAACTTGAGGAAGACAGGTGGTTGGAAATGTGGCTTTAAATCAAGAGTGAGAACTGACTGGTGACATTGCCCTTGAAGTGACTGGTGGAAGAATGGGGACTGAAGCCCCAGGACTGGGTACACTTACCCCTTCATTAACCCGCAGATATTTTTCCAGTCTTCTACCACCTATCATGCCACACCCTGGGAACTAGTGAGCTCAGCGGTGAATGACACAGAAGTATGGTCCCTGATGTCATGGAATTTGCCTTTTGGTGAGTGTAGGAAAACCTTAACTATCACTGTACCAAGAACTTAATAATAGTTGAGATGAGGCTAGTGTAACAGAAGGCTGTAGTTCATCCTGGAGAGATAGGCAGTTGTCCATGAGGAACTGATTTCAGACTTAGTACTAAAGGGTGTAGAGATAATGGGGAAAGGTCCTGAGTTGGAAGAGAGCCTGACATCTGCGAAGACCTTGAAGTATGGATGGAACATAATAAGCCAGAAGGATTGAAATGAGGCTGGAAGGATGGGGCAGGGCCCAGAAAGTGCTACTTCTTGTAGGCAGAGAGAGGAATTCTTGACTTTTAAGTTCTGATCAGGGGAGTGACATGGGGGAGAGGGGTCAGGAAGGGGGCTGTTGCACCATGAGTGGATAAGAGGCCATTGCAATAATCCACCAAAAAAAAATGGGAGACGAGCCAAGATCAAGGAACAGGAAGGGGTACTCACAGGGAAGAGCTGGCCAAGGACAGACACAGGCTGGCAAGAAAGGTAGAATCAGAAGAGTAAACCGTGGAAGCCCGAGGAGCAGTTCTCATCAGTAAGATAGAGTCATGACGAGCGGGGTCAAAGCAGAAGTGGAACGTTACCCCCTGGACTCAGGAGTGGACAG
This sequence comes from Neotragus pygmaeus, assembly GCA_006410875.1. Classification (NCBI taxonomy): domain Eukaryota; kingdom Metazoa; phylum Chordata; class Mammalia; order Artiodactyla; family Bovidae; genus Neotragus; species Neotragus pygmaeus. The sequence continues at coordinate 1,395,197 of SJYV01019910.1, forward strand.
GTCACTGATGCCCTTAGAGCCGTTCTGTGGTTTGGATAGAAGAAGCCAAAATAGAATGAATTAGAGTAAGTTGGAAATGAGAATGTAAGGTCAGGTAGCGTGGGCAACTCTTCAAGAACTCTCGCTTTCAAGAAGGGATGTGTAGGGTCTAAGAGTGTTGCTAATTTAATTTTAAAAAATATCTGACTAGATAATGTGATTTTTAAAATTGAATGTTATAAAGCATTTTATACTGAAAAAAAAAATCTTCCACCCCGTGACCTTAGTCTCTGATCGCTAAACTTTTAGTAATTTATCGTATCTTTTAGAGATCCCTTCTTTATTCAAGCATTTATATCTCAAAGGAGGTTCAGTTTAATTTTGCTTTTAAAAAATTAGGGGAGAGTCAGATGCTAGTGAAAATCAGGAGAGAGCACGAAACTGAAGAGACAGGAGAGGGAGGGAATAGATGGAGGAAGGGCATCTCTCCTGCTGTATCCGCGGTCCCCTTCGTCTCTAGTTCCACGTCCATGGAAGGATGGAAAGTCGAAAGTCAGGGCTATGTGTAGAGAAATAATAATCTCCCGAAAATAATAGGGGAGGCGGGGGATAGGGACCTGGCAGAAATAGGAGAAGGTGTGGAATAGCCAACTCAGGATGGGAAGGAATACCAACTGGTGGAACAACGGGACGATTACCTTGATGGGTTCCTATTGGGGTCTAGTGGAATTCAAAGCATGTGAATTCGAGTCTCGGCGCTGTGTGATTTGTTTTTCTTAATGCCACATGTTTGCCATTGTGCCTTCACACAGAAAAATTTGTGACAAAACTGTGAGTGCTCTTTATTGACAAACTCAGCTCATCACTGAAGAAGTCCTTGGGAATCAAATATTAAGGAAATATTACCTAAAGGTTTGACTTCTTAAAGGTTCCAGGTCATTCTCTGTCTCTAGGACTAGCACTAGACTGAACGACACATATTAACAAAATACCCACATTTCACCATAGTCATATTCCTTAAAGACAGCTGCAGTTAGGGTGGTTTGTTAAGAAATGGAATAATAGAAATCGTTAGACTAAAAGCTAAATTTTAGAGGTCAGGAAAGCAGAGCTCCATGACTTTTCCAGGGTCTTGTTGTTCATTGGTGTCAGTTTTCGGCCTCTAACCCAATCCTCACAATACGCACACTCTCTCAATCAGTGGTGTGAAAATCCAGTGACTTTCCATTGACCAGACTAATTCTCAAACTGTGTTTCCATGTAACAGTGTGATTTTCATATTCAGATTCATGCTCTTCTACCATTAATATTGAATATTATGATCTCAAAACTTGCAGGGGAAAATTAGCTAATGAGAGGTAGATTTTAATTGTTTTTCTTTTTTGTGCTCCCACATATGCATTTTAAAGAGTTTGTGCTTGCTACTTCTTAGTGGCTACAGGCAAGAGGTAACAGATACGAACAGATATTTTTAAAAACCCATAAATTGTTATCTTCAGGTTAAGTTGAACAGCTTGTATTTCTTTTAAGGATTCATATGGTTACTATTGTGATTTTTTAATATTGCATACATATTAGTAGTCACATTTTTTGTTACACATTCAGAAACATTTAGTAAGTGCCTAGGATATAGTGGGGAATTCTGCTTGGTGCTAGGGCTACCAGGAATAAGATTGCTTCCCTCCTGCAATTGAGTTGGCCAAATATTTGTTTGGGTTCTTCCATCAAATCGTACAGGAAACCCAAACGAACTTTTTGGCTAACCCAATAGTTTCTATTAGAAATGGGAAGACAAGTTGTCAATAATCAGTCCTCCTTGGGCAAGAGTGGCAAGGAAGACTCCACAGGAGAGATGACATTTGAGCTGAGTTTTAAAAATGGGTGAGTTTTTCTGCACAGAAAAGATGAGACTGAAATAGGTGTTCAATAGACAAACGGAAGCAGACATTCTAACTGGAAATAACTGTGTGAGCAGAGCAACATAAAGGTAGGAAGACAGCAGTTCATTGTAGCTGGAGGGTGGTATGTGAATGGGGCCATATTGGAACACTGAGTCAGTGGAGCATCAGAGACCCAATCAAGAATAATCTTTGTTATAATTGGAAGTTTGAGTTAATTCTTTAGACATTGGGGGAACTATTAAAATTTTTAAGCAAGAAAATAACAGAATGACTGGTACTGTGGTGGGGGGGTGCTTTTTGTTTTTATTAAAAATCTACACTTTAGTAGAGAAGGATAGATGGATTGTTGTTAGTCCAGAGGCAGGGAAACCAGTAGGAGATCAGTGCCATAATCTGGGCAAGACTGAAAGCTTGAAGTAAATAGCATTATGTTAATAGAGATGGATGAAAGGATCTCAGGAAGCTTGCTGATGGGGGATTGAAGGGAAGAAAGACATGAGATTGACCTCCTGATTTGCAATTTGTGTGCTGCTTTGATGAGAATACAGAGGGAAACTATTTAGGAACAGTGGTGAGTTCCCTCTGGGCAGGTTAAGAACCTACTGGACATCCAGTAGGTCACTGACTCCATGAGGTTGCAGCTAAAATTCTGGGAGTGTCAGCGTACAGGTAAAACTGTTGGAGTAATGAGGTTGCCTAGAGAGAACATTTAGAGGAAGAACTCTTAGACTAGAATCCAAATATCCTGAAATTACCTATTGTATCATACATGTAACTTTTGCTAGGGGAAAGTCTATAGCTCTCTGGAGATTCTCAAAAGAGACAAACACTTGTTTAGTGTGAAAAGTGACCAAGCTCAGAATCCTGAGTGACTACATTGTTTTAAGTGATGAGCAGAGATCTCAGCAAAGAAGGCAGAGAAGGAACAAAAATGGAGAGAGAACTATGATACCAAAGCCTAAGGAATGGCCAGATGAGGACTGAGTTGGCTTGGCAGTTGGAAGATTGGTAAAATGTTCTAATAGATAAGATAAAACTAAATGTATTTATTTTGAATGACACTTCCTACAGAAACACCATGGTTTCTAAGAGTTGTTAAAACCATTGGCCTACAATAAAGCTCAGATGCCTCAGTCAGGTGTTCAAGGCTGTCCCAAATTTGCTCTTCTCTTGCTGTTGCAGTTTAATCTCTCGCTTCAGTGTTCTCAACCTCAAAGCTAGCTAAATCTGTCTCGTTACTGTTTTCTGAATACTTCATGCAAATCTTAGCTCCAAGCTTCGCTTGTGTTTCTCATCCTGCCTGCCCTGTGCCCTGCGCAACAAACGCTATCAGTCTCTCACAGCGCAGTTTGTTCTGCTTCCTCTGTGCCTTTTTCTCATTGACCTATATTGATTTCCTTATGTTTTAGTGGTATTTATTGTCTTCCTTTTTTTGGCCTTTAAAGTTGTACCACCTTGCATTGCTCTTTATTTTACATACTACTGCCTTCCTTTCCCACTGAGATTTTACACTTAGAGGCTATTATCATCTTACATCTCATCCCGCCCCCTAGTGACTGAACTTCCATATGCTCATTATAGACACTGAAATATTTGAATGAATTTAACCTAAGCCAAACAGTGGGGGAAAATGTCTTGAAGAAAAAATTTCATATGATGCATTCCAAATTATATAGGAGTGATTAATGGATCATTCTTATGACTCCACTCCATTTTTATAGGTAATCAAGAGTTGACTGCATGTCTGAATAAGATATTGACATCCTGTGAGACTTAAAGTTTTGACTTTTATTTGAGCGTTTAGGGTATTGAAGTCATTGCATTTAAGTCAAACTGATTTCTGTATAAAATTATCTTATTTTTTTAAAAGGGAAATTTTTTATATAAAAAGTAAAATGAGGCATATATATAAAAAGTAAAATTTTCATTCTTATAAAATGAAAGAAATCTACAAAGTAGAAATAAAATGTTACTAATATTTACATTGCACTCATACTTTGGAAGCACCTTTACCATCCATAAGTTAAGTAGGTACAATGTAATTAACATACAAAATAATCACTAAAAATGCAAATGACTCATCATTGAACAATATATTATTTTGAAAGCCGACTTCAGTGGCTTAGTGTTTTTAGTGTTTCATTGTTTGCTGGCAACTTTTGGTGTATAACTCAGGGCTATGGTAGGAAAAATTGTAGCAGGAAAAAAAAAAGAGGATCAGAGTTGCACTGTTTTATTTTGGAATCAGAAAAATGTAACTTTTATTTATAATTAAGGGGAATAGGTAATGTTACACAATGCCAAACCATCTTCATTGTTACTGAGCATTTATGTGCTAACAACAGTTGCAAATTGTAGTCACCTGACAGGAGGGAGAAACCCATGTTATGTTTTAGTGAGCCAGTTTGACTAACACTTCAATATATGTCTAGGCTTTTTCTTCCCTGGAATCATGGTGTATATTTTCATAGAAGTACAGTTTTTGTGCATATGTTCATGCCATAATTTAATCACTTTCTTTTGGACTAAACATTTTTACCAATTTCACGAAGAAGCAGAGCTCTTTTCATTAACAAGCATTATTGTGTATTGAGTAGAATATAATAAAACATGGATATAAGCTCCTTGAGTAGCCAGGTTGCCTTAATGCTCCTTACCCCATCGTGCCTCAGTACATTTTATGGACCTGCCAGGTCATAATAAACTAGAACTAGTATGACACCCTTATTTTATAAGAAAACCTCTATTTAAAATTTCAGGGGGAATCAAATGTATCCCAGTTAATTTTTTTTATCAATATCTATGAATTAAAATGCTAACTAAAAACCATAGAATGCAGTTTAATTACTTTATATTTCAGAAGACATTTTACCCTAGCACTCATGGGTATGTGTTCGCTATTCTAGAGAAGAAAGAAAATTGAGACTTGAATAATTTATTATGTACAGTATGTACACTAGACTTCTGCCTGCCAGTGCAGATGTAAGAGACCCAGGTTCGATCCCTGGGTTGGGAAGATCCCCTGGAGGAGGAAATGGCAACCGACTCCAGTACTCTTGCCTGGAGATTCCCATGGACAAAGGAGCCTGGCGGGGTGTAGTCCATGCGGTCCCATGCGGTCGCACAGAATCGGAAACAGTGGAAGCGACTTAGCACACATGCACGTTCACCAGACTAGCTTTTTAAAGAGAAACTTAATACAGCATTGGGAAGAAGACACAGCCTAACTCCTGGGGTGGGAAAGCAGGATTTCGGGCACCATGGTGACCAACAGCAGTCTGAAGGATAAATCAAAATATTTTATCTTTGGTGCCTTGAGGGCCTGTCACCTAATCCAGCCACAGACACGTGTCTCTGGAATTGTGCTGTTCAGTAGAAATACGATACAAACTACAGGTGTATACAGTCGGCCCTCTGTATCCCCAGGTTCTGCACCACAGGATGCAACTAACCTCAGAGAGAGAAAATATTTGAAAAAGAGAAAGTTGCAAAGCAAAACTTGAATTTGCCGTGTGCTGACAACTATTTATATAGCATTCACATCATATTAGATCTAGAGATGATTTAAAGTATACAAGTAGGTTGTATGCAAATACTATGCCATTTTACATTTGGGACTTGAGCACAGTGGATTTTAGTATCTGAGAGGGGTCCTGAAATCAATCCTCTGGTGAATACCAAAGAACAACTATAATTTAAAAAATTTTCTCATAACTGTGTTAAACAAAATGGAAAGAACCAGGTGAAACTTCTTTTAATAATACATTTAATTTAACCCCAAATATTATTTCCATGTGTAAGCAATGTTTTTCAGTTAAATAGTGTACATTGTTTTTGTGCTGAGTCTTTGAAGTGCAATGTGTATTACACACAGAGCACATCTCAGTTTGGACCAGCCACATTCAGTAGCGACAGGCAGCCAGGAATGACGGAGACAGTTCACCCTAGAAAATCTAGGGAGGTGTGTCCTAGACACTAAGGAAAAAGAACTACCCTCATATCCAATGTAAAATATTAAATTTTAGACCTTGTTCAGTCACCAAGTCATGTCCAACTCTTTGTGATCCTATGGACTGCAGCACTCGAGGCCTCCCTGTCCCTCACTGTCTCCTGGAGTTTGCCCAAGTTCATCACCATTGAATCGGTTATTACAGACCTTAGAGGGTGGTGCCTGCGGCTGTGCTGGCCAAGCAAGCCACTGACCTATGTCATAAATTCGTTTTGGTACAACTTATTTCTATATAAAGATAAATACTGTTTTGTTTAACTTGATCACTGGTAACATATTCATGAATTTCATTACTTTTATCTTTCTCCAGGTGTGACTCTTGCCTGTGGTCAAACATTATGCTATATCTAAGTTTTCTGTACATATTTTATGTAACATAAAGAAAAACAGCTTTATGATTTGTATTTCATCTGCTAGTAACCTGTAACTGTGTATTATGAACTTTATTAAGAAAAATAATAATGAATACCCTTCAAGATATTAAATTATTTTCGGTAAATGGATATGTCATAATCTGATTTTCATTTTCTTTTATATTTTAAGGATATGGAATATTATCTTGTAAAATGGAAAGGATGGCCAGATTCTACAAATACTTGGGAACCTTTGCAAAATCTGAAGTGCCCATTACTACTTCAGCAGTTCTCTAATGACAAGCATAATTATTTATCTCAGGTAAAGAAAGGCAAAGCAATAACTCTAAAAGAAAATCACAGAGCCTTGAAACCTGCTGTTGCTGAATATATTGTAAAGAAGGCTAAACAAAGGATAGCCCTGCAGAGATGGCAGGATGAACTCAACAGAAGGAAGACTCACAAAGGAATGATTTTTGTTGAAAATACTGTGGACTTAGAGGGGCCCCCTTCAGACTTCTACTACATTAATGAATACAAACCAGCTCCTGGAATCAGCTTAGTAAATGAAGCTACCTTTGGTTGTTCATGCACAGACTGCTTCTTTGAAAAATGTTGTCCTGCTGAAGCTGGAGTTCTTTTGGCTTATAATAAAAATCAACAAATTAAAATCCCACCTGGTACCCCCATTTACGAGTGCAACTCAAGGTGTCAATGTGGACCCGACTGTCCCAACCGGATCGTACAGAAAGGCACACAGTATTCACTTTGCATCTTTCGAACTAGCAATGGCTGTGGCTGGGGTGTAAAAACTCTTGTGAAGATTAAAAGAATGAGTTTTGTCATGGAATATGTTGGAGAGGTACGTTCACCTTCTCTCATAGCAGATAATGTACAAGGAAGGTTTATGCTTTTGAAAAGTTGCCTTTTTAACCTCCGTGACAAACATTTGGTATGTTTTGATAATTATCGTTGCAAATATGTACAAATTTCAGGTTTGAAAGAAGGGTTCACTGGCATCATTAAAAATATAAACTTGAATATGAATCAAAAAATTATATATAATGACAAACATAGTAGTCATCTTTCAACAAACATCCAGTCATAGTCACTGAAACTGGCATTTGTAAATCTGAAAATACGACAACTATTTTTACACAAGAGTCCTAAGACAATTTTGAATCAGATCTAAGTACATCCTGACTTGGAAACTTTGGGGGGAGATGGTTACTTTTTAATTGGAGGAAAATTGCTTTACCATGTTGTGTTGGTTTCTGCTGTACAAATCAGTCACATATATATGTATCCCTATCCTCTCCCTCTTACGGCTCTCTCCCCCAATCCCACCCCTCTAGGTCATCACAGAGTGCCAGGCTGGGCTCCAGAAACTGTTAAATTGTAATTCATTTCATCCATTTGACCAAATATGATTATGTGTAGTCAGCGAAACTCAGTTTTGTACCAGTAGGAACGATTGTAGAGTAAATGGATGTTTTATGACCAAGTACTGTAAAATACACATAAAAACAGGTATTGCATCCACCAGCAAGGAACGTCCAAATCCTTTGTAACTCGGCTACAAAGACTGTTCTCTAAATTACCAAATACTAAGCAAATTTGTTTTTATACATGCAGTATAGATCTACAGAAGATAGTATTTACTGCATACTATTCTAAGCACCTTTTCTGTCAGCAACTCTATGACATGTAGCATTCTCTCCGTTATTATACAGGAGGAAACTGAGGCATAGAGAAAAATTAAGCAACTCACCCAGGGTCACTTAATAGTAACAAAGAACCAACATTCAAAACCAAGGCTCTAGAATCTTGACCCCTGCACCATTCTTCCCCAGACTGAATGGTGGGAGAGGCTGTGGCTAGAAAAATACAAGTGTGACTGCATATCTGGGGTTGTCAACTCAGATATTTTAGAAGTTGTTTGGAACTGGATCACCTTTAAATATATGCATTCACCAAGAATTCTCAGGTTAAACTGCATCCCTATTTTGATCCTTAAATTTTTAGACAGTGGCAGATTATTATAAATCACTATTCAGGAGACTGGATCTCATATAATCAAATCATTCTCTTTTTGAGTTTAATAAATGCAGCTGAATTTAGTTGCCACCATGAATCACTTGAGAAATTTCTGGTTTCTTAATCTGAGCATGTGGTGAAGCTGCGTTCTTCAGAGCCGAACTGTATAGATGATGGTCATGAGTTGCAGAAGTTCATGAAAACCACCTGTTCTACAAAACTAAACTTGCCATACAGTTACCTGTGAATTTAACATACGTTCTCTCCTGTATTTGCAACTAGTTTCCATTTCTGGCCACACGCAGATTGGTTATAGGAAGATTAGCTGTAGGGCACAGATGGGCAGGGAGGCCTGGCGCGCTGCGTTTCATGGGGTTGCAAGGAGTCGGGCACGACGGAGCAACTGAACTGAACTGAACAGATACTTGTAAACTTCGTTCTTTACATTCTGGTGTGTTCTACAGAGAGCTATCATTTAGCTCCTGTATTGATATATTGAACATATCAATAAATTAGAACCAAAGCAGTATACTATTTCAGCTTGATAATTGTTGGGTTGTCCTAATTCTCATTTAAAAGTCATACTTAGCACCCTCATTTTCTCCTCTCGTTTCCCCACCTCTTTTCATCTAGTTTTTCTAGAATAGTTTATATAAATGTTTATTTTGATGGCACTTTTATTTCTTTTTATGCACTTGAAGGCCATTAATATATTAATAGATTTATGGATGAATGTTTCTTCAGCAACAGCCATATAATATAGTTTTTTCTTTTTAGGTAATCACCAGTGAGGAAGCCGAGAGACGTGGGCAGTTATATGACAACAAAGGAATCACGTATCTCTTTGATCTGGACTATGAATCTGATGAATTCACAGTGGATGCAGCTCGATATGGAAATGTGTCTCATTTTGTGAATCACAGTGTAAGAGATACTTATTATAGACAGGACTAATCAGTACTGTTTTAAAAGATTTTCTGTACTTGAGGGATAATTATATACTTTTTCATTATTTCCAAAATATTTTAATACAAGGGCCTTTTCTGTTAATTCCTGGTATTACTGCTCTTTTAGGAAAATTCATCAAGGTGCTTACCAAATACTATCCATTTTAAGAATCTTTACATGTATTACTTCATTTAAACTTTCCAACAACTTTATAAAACAGGTATTATCCGCATATAGAGAAGGAAATTAATCACCAGAGGAGTTAAGAGGTAAAATGTTGAAAAATTAACATAGCTATATGGGTTACAGAAGTTAACACAGCTAAATTTAGGATGTATGACTAAAGAAAGATTGCTGTGTTCTCTAAAATTTTAGGATTTCTAGAGTACTGAAGTATTTAGGGCTACTTTTCCAAATTATGAATTAGTATTCTTAATTCCTATTTGAAACAATTTTAGAATACAGTTAGAAGCTTAACTCCAGAAACTTACACTCTAAAAAAACTGTAAGGGAGGTTAGGAGTTACTAGACATCTATTTAGTGCTCAATGGATAACAAAGTGTTAGGCTTGTGAGATTGGCATTGTCTCCATTTTATAGATATAAGGAAAATGTGTCTCAGAGTAAGTCTTATAGTTGGCCATGGAAGGAAGGTAGCCCATGATAATCTTTTGATGGGTTTATATCAAGAAACTAGTTTATGATGAGTAATGAAATATCAGAGACCTTCTGACATCTTAGTTTACTAGTTTACTTAAACATTTAATTTTTTCTTAATGATAAAATCAAAATGCTTTCAAAATAGATAACTCTATTCAAGGACAAATAGTCATTTTTATTTCTTAGTATGATTCACTGGATCTTTCTTGCATATTCTAGAATTTAGTGTAGCGTTCTCAAAATGATGAATAATTCCAATCAAAAGTTTTAAGAAATGAAACTTCATGCAATATGAAATTGCATGATTTGATTTTTTAAGAACAGTTACTGCAGTTCTTTAAGCCTTACTAGAGCATCTTTTACTTTTAATAATCTATTTCTATGTCTAGATTTCTGCGTGGGCCTTTTTTGACTGTTTCTAGGCTTTTCAATAAACTTGATGCAGTAGTCCCTGCTTATCTGCAGTTTTACTTCCCATGATTTTAGTTACTGCTGTCAAACATTCTCCAAAAATATTAAATTAAAAATTTTAGAAACAAGCAGAAAATATATATATACCTTACTAAAATATTTACAGGTGAAATGATATTATCTAACACTTGTATTAAAATTCTCCAGAAACAAGAAGTTGGGATTAGATGAAACAAGAATGACAAAAACGTTAATAGTCCTTGAAGCTGCATAGTGGATGTATGTGAACTTACTTTCTCTAGGTTTATGTCTGAAATTTTTTGTAAGGGAACACTTTTTCAGTGTGCATGCCTCAAAACCCTCTAAACAGTAAGCCATTTAATTTCTCATAGAATTTAACACGAATACTCTGGGAAATTAATGATTTTACATAGCATATAGAAGAGCTTATTCATGTCATTTTTACTCAAGTGGGATCTCATGTTCCTTTTTAGTGTGACCCAAACCTTCAGGTGTTCAATGTTTTCATTGATAACCTCGATACCCGTCNTAGAGAAGGAAATTAATCACCAGAGGAGTTAAGAGGTAAAATGTTGAAAAATTAACATAGCTATATGGGTTACAGAAGTTAACACAGCTAAATTTAGGATGTATGACTAAAGAAAGATTGCTGTGTTCTCTAAAATTTTAGGATTTCTAGAGTACTGAAGTATTTAGGGCTACTTTTCCAAATTATGAATTAGTATTCTTAATTCCTATTTGAAACAATTTTAGAATACAGTTAGAAGCTTAACTCCAGAAACTTACACTCTAAAAAAACTGTAAGGGAGGTTAGGAGTTACTAGACATCTATTTAGTGCTCAATGGATAACAAAGTGTTAGGCTTGTGAGATTGGCATTGTCTCCATTTTATAGATATAAGGAAAATGTGTCTCAGAGTAAGTCTTATAGTTGGCCATGGAAGGAAGGTAGCCCATGATAATCTTTTGATGGGTTTATATCAAGAAACTAGTTTATGATGAGTAATGAAATATCAGAGACCTTCTGACATCTTAGTTTACTAGTTTACTTAAACATTTAATTTTTTCTTAATGATAAAATCAAAATGCTTTCAAAATAGATAACTCTATTCAAGGACAAATAGTCATTTTTATTTCTTAGTATGATTCACTGGATCTTTCTTGCATATTCTAGAATTTAGTGTAGCGTTCTCAAAATGATGAATAATTCCAATCAAAAGTTTTAAGAAATGAAACTTCATGCAATATGAAATTGCATGATTTGATTTTTTAAGAACAGTTACTGCAGTTCTTTAAGCCTTACTAGAGCATCTTTTACTTTTAATAATCTATTTCTATGTCTAGATTTCTGCGTGGGCCTTTTTTGACTGTTTCTAGGCTTTTCAATAAACTTGATGCAGTAGTCCCTGCTTATCTGCAGTTTTACTTCCCATGATTTTAGTTACTGCTGTCAAACATTCTCCAAAAATATTAAATTAAAAATTTTAGAAACAAGCAGAAAATATATATATACCTTACTAAAATATTTACAGGTGAAATGATATTATCTAACACTTGTATTAAAATTCTCCAGAAACAAGAAGTTGGGATTAGATGAAACAAGAATGACAAAAACGTTAATAGTCCTTGAAGCTGCATAGTGGATGTATGTGAACTTACTTTCTCTAGGTTTATGTCTGAAATTTTTTGTAAGGGAACACTTTTTCAGTGTGCATGCCTCAAAACCCTCTAAACAGTAAGCCATTTAATTTCTCATAGAATTTAACACGAATACTCTGGGAAATTAATGATTTTACATAGCATATAGAAGAGCTTATTCATGTCATTTTTACTCAAGTGGGATCTCATGTTCCTTTTTAGTGTGACCCAAACCTTCAGGTGTTCAATGTTTTCATTGATAACCTCGATACCCGTCTTCCCCGAATAGCATTATTTTCCACGAGAACTATCAATGCTGGAGAAGAGCTCACTTTTGATTATCAGATGAAAGGTATGATTTTCAAATAGTTTCTTTGGTGGCACTTCAGTGTGAAAAATGTAATCAGAATAGAAGACCTTAGAACATCTGAACCAAACTAAATACTGACTAAATAGAAAGGGGCAAAAAAGGCTACAAGAGTTTGTCTTTTCAGTCAAGGGCACAAAGCTAATCTGATAGAGCTAATGCTAGAATTCAGGTCTGCCTGACCTTGGGGGCTGAGTAATGCTGTTTCTTTACATCACGTTGCTGCCTGCTTTTTTCAGAACTTCCACATAGAAGCTTATTTATTATAAGATCTTTTTTCAATATTACTTGTATTTAAAAAATTTTCAGCCTTACATTTCTGAATGTTTACTAAGATGTATATTCAAAAGATTGAAAATATGATGTAAATCATATATGAGCCTATTCCATTCCTATTTGAATCTGGCTTTTAAAAAGAACGTTGAATTCTCTTTGCTTTATTGTGAACACCTAATTTTATGTGCTCTACTATTTTCTTTGCTTAGGAAAGAAAGCACACACTGTCTGTCTAAGTCTGACGCCCTTTACATGCTGTGACTGTTTGAGCTTGCTTTACGGCTCTTGGGGCTTCCCTGGTGGCTCGGAGGTTAAAGCGTCTGCCTCCAATGCGGGAGACCTGGGTTTGATCCCTGGGTCAGGAAGATCCCCTGGAGAAGGAAATGGCAACCCACTCCAGTATTCTTGCCGGGAGAATCCCATGGATTGAGGAGCCTGGTGGGCTACAGTCCACGGTCGCAAAGAGTCAGCGACTTCACTTTTCACTTTTCACTTTCACTTTATGGCTCTTAAGAAATTTATGAAATGAATGCTTGTATATTGAATTTTACTAGTAAGTTTCATCATTTCACAAACCCATCCTCATAAATATCGGGTAATAACAAACACTTTACCTCTGACTAGCCTACACCATCCTTTCGTGACATTTCATAATAATTTCGTCTCTGAATATTCACACTTGTAACTGATACAAAATTTGAAACTCATTATGAATTGTCTTAAGTCTTTCTCCTGCATTTCTTTTTCTATGTATCCAGGTTCTGGAGATGTATCTTCAGATTCTATTGACCACAGCCCAGCCAAAAAGAGGGCCAGAACTGTGTGCAAATGTGGAGCTGTGACTTGCAGAGGTTACCTCAACTGAATTTTCAGGAAATAGAACTTATGACAATTATAGTGTTTTTTCTAATGTTAACATTTTAAAAGTATTTTGGACTCTTTTCATATTATCAAGATTATACACTACGATGATTTACAATTCACCTGTCAGCATATTGACCAAATGCATTACTGATACTTTTGAAGAGAGGAACATAGTGTCACATAGACTAATTCTAAATCTACATATTCAGTGGTTAGATACCAAACATGGAAGGAAAACTATTTGCAAATCAACAGCTATATACTTAAGAGGAAGTCTATGTGAACGTACAGAAATGCCTCCTTCGGTGTTTAAGTGTTAAACTGATGATGTAACAGTTGCTAAGATTGAACATTCAATTTGCCATACACCTTGAATTTAGAGAAATAGAGTTAATTGATATTGGACAAATACACAAGTTCTATTTTTGTTATTGTAACTCCTGTTTACCTACTTACAACTCTTTGTACTTGTATTTGAGATAAATAGGTGATACTGAATTATACTCTATTTTCTACTTTCATTAAAACATTGGTATCTTAATGATATAGAAATTTAAGGTCTAAAATTAAATGTAAAAAAATTTAATTACAGCTTGATTTAATATTTTGAAGCAATCTAGACCAGTAGGAGGAGTGGATATCTGAACCAGTAAAAGATTTTTTAATCTTGTAGAAGAAAAGTATCTGAAGTTTTCCTAAAATTCTAGAATGGCTGGCTGATGCACTTCTTAGAAAGGACGGGGCATGGGGCCATGAGGGTCTTTTGGAGTGCCAAGCAGGGGAGATGGAGCACTTTATAGGACCTTCTTGATAATATTAATCAGGCGATCTCTGCTGAATACCTCTGGTCTCCACAGTAAAAAGATTATCTCTTTAGAGCAGCTGTATGTAATGATAGTGTTCCACACAGTGATTAACATTGCATCTTCTGAATTTCAAGTAGTTTTAACATTTCCTCGCCACTAAATTTAATTATTTTTATAATTAATAAAGGGCCTGCATGCCTTTCTTAAGAAGTCATCTATATTTTGAACAGATACTTATTTTATACGTGAATTTTTTAAATGTGATAAAGCTAAACTTGGCTTGGCCAAAGTGTGTGTCTGAATTATGAGACCATTTATTACTTGAACTCTGAAGACTGAAGTGACTCTATTTATTGTTTAGAGTGAGGGGGTGGTTTTGTTTTTTCCTACATAGTGACACCTAAGTTGGGGAAAAAACTATTTTCATCTCCCTCAGATCCCGGGACACGGTATCCAATAGGACAGTGGCAGCAGCAGCTAAGTCTGGCTTTTGGTATTCCTGACCCACAGAACCCTTGGGTAAAACTGAACTGACTTCAGGAATGATTCCACATCTTAATCCTTAACCTCTCTTCTTGGGAGAAGCTGCACTTTGTTAATATTGCTGTCACAGGACTTTGCTTTTTCATAGTACAGGGTGAATTGTTTACATGTTTGGAGCCTCAGAGTATATCTGCTTACCAAAATTTGGAGGCCCCAAACAAAAAAATATTTTTTTAGTGCCATTTCTTGTTGTTCTTGATTAAAAAAAAAAAATAGTCACAAGGTGTTAGTGATTTTTTTTTTTTAAGTCACAAATTTACAGCTGCTCCCAGGGGCCAGACTTACTTTGAGTTATAATTCTCACAGGTTCAAGAAGTAACATTGGTCAGTGTTTTACTGTCTAGTTATTTGATCTTGTCTATTCTGTGTTAAAGAAATGTAAAGCTGGAGAACAAAGGGAAAAATGACTATTTTCGGTAAACTCGCATTTGGTCCTTATTATAATAGAAATGTAATGAGCTTTTGACATTTTAAATACCTGCATTAACCGTGAGTCCTTAAAAAAGCTGAAATTAAGCAGTAAAATAATAGAAACTAAATGAAGCTGTTAGGAGCTTTAACTATTTTAAGTCAACATCTAGCTTCTTGTTTCCTGAGTTGTCAGAATTTGTTCTCTCAATATCAAGCAAATATGCAAGGGAAATATTTAGTTCAAGTTTACAATATTTAGATCAAGTTAAAGCTGTAAATTAATCCACTGTTCAAGTTGTATTGATAGCAAGCACTGTTTTCAGCATCTACAGAAAAGGATTCTGACACACAGTTGGTAAGCTCAGGGTTTTTTCCCCACATATGCACAAAATCTATTCTGCACTTACAGTTAAGCAGTTTCTCTTAGCAAAATAAATTTAGTTTAGCCTTTGGTTTTCTTTTATTATGCCTTAGCTGTATTTCTGAATATTTTACTGTCATTTTCAGTAAAGCTAAAGGGGCAGAAAATTATTGATGCATTCCTGACTACCTGTTACTGAGATTAACCAAAGGTTTATACCATTCTTTTAAATATTACTTTTAAGAAAGTTTTATTATTGTCATGGCTCATGTATTTGAATATTAAAGTACCATTTTGTACTTAGCATAAGGTAGATGGATGCTTAAATTTTTTGAGCATTAGTCACCAAGTACTTACACAGTTTTGCTAAGTTCTGCCTGGAAGTGCAGAGGAATTTTAGAATTAGAGCTGATAACCTTTGAGCAAGTCTTAGGCCCTGTGTACGTCCTGTGCCTCTCATGAGTCGAGATTGGTGCTGTCTTCCCTAAATACACCGAAGAAATGGGCTTAGACTGCCACAGTTAATATTAACATCCCCACAATCAGAAACTACACTTGTCTGCTTTTAACGTATTAGACCAACTTCAGGCAGACTTTTTTAAAAATCAGTTTCTACTGTTAGTTTAAATAAACTGAAATGTCCTGGATTCCTCTCTAAGGAAATATGGCTAGCCATGGGGTTTTTTTGTGATAATATAGCTTGGCATTTTGAAACTTTTTTCACTTATTCATCACAGTTCTTGAAGTAAAACTCAAATAGCCAGTGTAATTAATCCTATCCACTTTTATGCTCTTTTTGAGAGGCTTTAGTGCACAGTGGTTAAGAGCATGGCCTGGGGTGCCTGCGTGTCTTGAGTTCTGGCTTCACATCTTACTAACGAACCCCTCTGCCTTCACCTCCTCCTCTGTGAATGCAGATGGTAAGTGCGCCTACCTCATAGGGTGGTTGTGAGGAGTAAAGAGTATGTGAAAGAATTACGCCTTGTTACAGAGGAAGTGCCATATATCAGTATTAGCTATAATTATACTGTAAAATATTCTGTGATCACTGCAGGGTTTTTGATCAAAGTCTGTTCTAGTATTCTTAGCCATTAAATACACTCAGCTAGCATTTATTATGCTAGAATCACATATAAAACAATAAAAATATGGCCATATGGAATATTAAATTGATGATTATAAAATACTACAAATATATTCAGAAGAACGTTTACAGGCATGATTTGAACACCCACCTTGGATCATAAGCTCTACTGTTAAGATGAAGTCTTAAGGGTCAGTGAGTATATACAGATGTATACAGTAGTTACATTTGATTATGTGACTTATGATAATGAAGTATAATTAATTTTTAGAGCTAAAAATTAAAAATGAAGCCTCTGGGTTCCTGTAATAGGCCAGTTGTAGTTATGAGAGTTAAACATTTTGTAGTTGCCACTGGTCATCTCTAGTGACTTTATATTCACGTTGAATTTAGGTAATGGTACTCATAGGGGAGCTGTGCAAAACAGAATAATACATAATTTGTCCCCAGTCACACTGAGTCTGTAGAGTGTATTTCATCAAAAACTCAGGGTAGCATCTGAGCTAGAAAAGAGGTTCCATGTCCCCCTAAAACTCTGCATTCTTCAGCTCCTTCGCCAGCAGCTATATTATGGTGCTCAGCCCAGTCTCTGTTGGTGTATGTATTAATAAACTTAATTGTTGAGTAATTTAGGACAGAGAAACTTGCTGTAAATTATGATTCAACACATTCCTCAAAGAACAGAAAGGAGTAGCACCAGGCCCTCAACCCTTAGCCCTGAGCCTTATCACATTGGGTTACCCCTCTCTGGTGCCGGTTTCTTAGCTGAAACTTAAAAGTCACGGTCCAGTTTTCCTCCCGGGTAAATGGACACGGGCTAATTTATCCTTCTCCCAACACTTGGTAATGGAAAATTCCCTCCTAGACAAGTAAGAGGGCTGGCTTCCTATGTCCACTTGGTACTGGCTCCCCTGAACACCCAGTTTATTCTCCTCTCCCACTGATTCTGTCCTATAACCTTAATTAGTCTTATGGATTCAGTACTTATTTTTGCCTTATCTACAATGCAGCATGGTGATAATGCATTTCAGTTTCATTGATCTGCAAATTGATTTTTAAAGACTCAAGTGAAAGTTCTGCTTTTGCTTTAATATGAAATATCAGCAAACAAAGTGTTTATATCTGTGAATAAGTATATTAAATGCACATACATAACCTACTGGTGGATTTTAAAGAGGCTGAATGCCTTTTAAGTATTTTCTTTAGGTTTTAATTTTACCACTGTCTTCCCACAACATTCTTAAAGATGATGGAACACCTAAGGTAGGTAAGGGGCTGACTTTCTTCTGTAGCCATCAGTTTATAGTAATAGATTCAAGCTTATTTAAGTTTGAAGTGTGTTTATGACCTAGAATATGATCCATCGGTGAACATCATCCTGTGTGAACTCGAAAAGCTTGTAGTCTGCTCTGAAGTGTACTTTTATCGGTTAAATACAGTTGGTTGAGGGTTCCATTCTGTTCTTCCATATCCTTATTTTTCTAAACTTATTCTGTTATAGTTGTAATCGTGCATTAGTCTGTTTTCTTTCAGTTGTTTTCGCTTTGTGTATTTAGACATTGTTAGGTGCTTACTCATTTAGGATTCGATTCGGTCTCAGTGAACTGGACCTTTTAACATTGGAATATAGACAATGCATCTTTAAGTAATGTTTACAGGGTAAAGTTTTCCATTCTTTCACTGGTACACCTACCCAAGTCTTTTGAAGTCAGTTTCCTATATATAGTTGGTTTACTTTTTTCCCCCTGTTCCCATGTAATTATTGATGTGTTTTGGACATGAGTTTGAGCAAACTCTGGGAGGTAGTGAAGGACAGGGAAGCATGGGGTGCTGCAGTCCACAGGGTCGCAGAGAGTCACACACAACTTAGTGACTGGAAAACAGTTGATGTGTTTGGATTTAGTTCTCCTATGTCATGTTTTCTGTTCTATTTTTCGGTCATCCATTTCCTCTTTACTGCTACCTTTTAGGTAATAGGATCATTTCTAAGTATTCTATTTTATCTATTATGATTTTGACTGGTATCTGTTAGTATAGATTTTTTAGTGGTTGCTCTAGAATGAAGTAAGCCTTTTCTTTTTTCAACTACTATACTCTCCCCTGTTGCCAACTTCTCATACAAATACTGTAAATGTTCTTGTTTAGGAAGCTCAGCTTCTGGAGTGCAGGGAATTTCAAAATCAGAGGAGCTTTGTGAATCCGCACTGCTGCTAAGAGTCAGTGGCCTTTTCTCCTGAAGCATCTGTTTACCACTGCTTAGAGTGGTGGTTTCTCCAGCACTAGGAAGTATATTTACATCCTGATCTCTGCTTTTGAAATCGGAATAAGTGTCCTTTAGGCAAAGTACATTTTGTTCTGGCTGAGGGGCAGGAATATTCTCTTTGATTCCTGGCCTATAGACCCCTTTGTTCAAGGAGGTAACATCCCCACTGTTTCTGTCCTGGGAAGATAACAAAACAGTGTCCGATTGGCTGTCCCAGCCTTGACTTCCTTGTTCTGATATGTGTGTTGACTGAGAGGAGGCCTGGGAAGAAATGTGCGTTGACTCCCCATCAGAATCGCTGAATAGCTTAGGGGACTGGGAGCCCCCTGCCTCTGTGGAAGACGGGAGGTTTTCCAAACAGTCGTCTGTGCCTTCGGCATCTCTTTTAAAGAACACCTCCCACTGCGGTACTTCCCCATCAGCCCTCTGCTGGGGCTGGAAGACAGGACCCGTGTCTCCTTGAGCTGATCCTAGGGTTTCTGATTCTTCACTTTCACTGTTGGATTCCTCACAATCTATAAAGTTTGCCCAAAGGAACGTTGGCATACTCTCTGCTTTGAAGCATCCTGTGCCTTCTCTCCATTTCTCAGGCTGGTTTTGTGATATACCAGGCGTGGGAAATACCTCAGGGTGAAGAGTCTGCTGGTTTAGAACCTTGTGCCTTAATGGCGCCGGCAGAAGATCATCAAAGAGACCATCGTCATCTTCCTCCTCTGTGAGACAAACAGAACAGGTGTGTAGGTGACATAATGCAGAAGGAACCAATTCATGCTTTTAATTAAAAATCCAATTTACAGCACTTAGCTGCATTTTTAAGTTCATAGAATTGCAAGTAATGGGAATTCACTCTTCTTCCAGGAGAAGTTAAAAGGCCGCTTATTATTCTGAACGATCTGACCTGACTGCCAGCCTTCAGCTTGTCATAAAGCCAGGCAGTGAGTTGAGACTAGAGACCTGCGCTCCCCAAATAAAACCACAAAGTCTTAATCAGTGGTTCTTATCTGGAGAGCTTTTTAAATAAAATAGCTTTCTACTTTGCATTTCAGACCTACTCAGTCCCTGAAAGTAGGACCGAATAATTTATTTTTTAAGTTCTACAGCTGATTCTCTACATCATTTCGGCTTTGAAACCATCTACACTAGGAGAGACATTTGCAAACTCTTTGTGCTCTGCAGCCAGTAGATGTTCAGTGCATTGGCTGATTTAATAAAAAGACAATTTTTTAAAAGTTTTCCTTCATGAACGTTTTTTGATATCTTAATTCATGCATGTTACAGGCTAAACGTCTGTGGTCCTTTCAAAATTCTTTATTTCTAACTCCACAATGGTGTTTGGAGGTGGGACCTTTAGAAGATAATTAGCTCATGTCAGGAAGTGGGGGCGACACATACAATGGGATTAGTGTCTTTTTGAAGAGAGGAAGCAGATTTCTCACTTTCTCCAGGCCTATGCACAAAGGAAAGGCCATGTGTGTGCACAGTGAGAAGGTAGTGCAACCCAGGAAGTGGGCCCCCACCAAGGCCCAGACCTGCCAGCACCTTGATCCTGCCATCGCAGCAGCCCCCAGGACCGTGAGTAGCGCCCAGTGTCTGCTCGTTGCCATCCAGCCTCTGCCAAGTGCACAAGGCCACGAGAGACATGGAAGGGGCGGGGGGAACGGGAGACTTTAACCAAGATAGCGAGTGAGCCACGTCTGGTGTCACTGTCTTAAGCATGCTGCACTGGCCTGAAGTGAGCCCTGTCCACTTACATCCTGAAAACGAAGAAGTCTTACACAGAGAATGAACTTTCCATAAGGTAAAATGACATGGCATGGAATTAGGGAAGGGGGAACAAGTATTTTCCTGCCCTCTAATGGTACCTGAGCTTGAAGAATGAAATGGAATGCTCATGAGACTGCTTACTGGATAGGGTAACTTAATATTCTAGTGGTGAAGCTGGTGTTAAGAAGCAGGTAATTATAAGTTAACTATTTCCCCAGTGACAAAGGGTATAGCTTAAAACTACATTTTTTTAAAGCTGCTTTAACAGGGTTGGCGGGTATAGGAACCATCATCGAGCTTCCCATCTTACCACTGAGGAGACAGGCCTGGAGAAGGTGTGTGACAACGCAAAGGTCAAGAAACCAGAAAGGCGGATTAAGGGAGGAAATACAGCTCTTAAAGTCCAGGGTTCTGTTACAACTGACAGTTGTTCAAACAACCAGCTGTTTATCTTCTCATCTTCTAAAGGACTTACAGTGACTTAAGATGTCTAGCTGCTGTACCTGTTGTCATCCTAATGTCCAAGTTATGGCTTCATTTTAAGCCGGGGATTAATACATTTGTTATAGCTCCTTCACAATGTGCCAAAGTTACCTTTCTGTAGAATATGTTTGTATCACCTCTAAAGCTGGACAGCTTCATGTTCTTCTGAATCAGTGACTATAACAGTACCATGGTATGTTTCAACTCTAAAAATAATCTGTCAGAACATTTTCACATTAACACACCTGTATGTGTCTGAAAAAAAGTAAAATTTCTATGCTATTAGAAGTTTATTTTATTTATTCTATGCTACAACAATATAAATACCGTAATTTCTACAATTCAATTTAACCCAATAATAATAATGAGAACTGTGAAATAGACTTAACATATAATGTTCATCACAATATTTATAAAACTGAAAAGTTCAAAATAAATGTACAATGACAAAGATCAAATATACCATTATGTAGTTATGGCATCAAACAGGTGTGTAGAAAGGTGAAAAAATAAAACCTATAATAAGGAAAAGTCAAAATTGACCCAGAAATGATAAAATATGATAGTAAATCTTCATGATCTTGGATTAAGCAATAGTTTTTCTTAGATATGACACCAAAAGCAAAAGCTATAAAAGGAATTAGATAAATTGGACTTCAACAACAGTTAAGTTTTTACACTTCAGAAGACACCACAAAGACAGCTTTTCCCAGACCACAGCACCCTGAAAAGCAGCCTTGCAGGGAAACCCATATCCATGACGTCAGAGTCATTCTTCCTACCTGAGTCTAGGTGGAGTGTTCTAGCTCTCTTCAGTTTTCCAAGAGGTTTGTACTTGGGCTCAGTACTTTGGGAAGATCGGCATAAAGGCTTTAAGCTGAAATAATATGAGCATTTTATTTTTCCTGCTGGAAAAGCTGCTGGAATGCAAGTGTTATAGAGGTTATGAAAACCTGACTATGGCAGGGGAAGCCACTACTATTAAAAGCAGAAAAGCAATGTTTAATAATCAAAAATTACTTTGCTGTAACAAAGTAAATACAAGCATTTGAACAACCTAGTAGACCTCCATCTAATTGTAGGACTGGGGAAAGCAAAACTTTTCTCTTTGTTGCACTGCAGAAAAGCAGGTCCTTAGCCTACTAACTAGTAACTCAGAGGAACATCTGGCATTCAGGGAATTTCAGTATCGCAGCAGCTTCCTTCTGCCAGATTCCCAGAAGCCTTTAGCATTATGTAGAATACACTTGCTTGAAGAAAGCCGATGTGCCCCTAAGCAGCCTGTTTCACATCCTTGCTCCCACTTTCAGCCCAAAACTATTCTCTAGGTCCATCCCATTCAGCAACATAAATGCCACAGGTAGTCCACTCACATTTCTTTAACTTTATCCATAGTTGTGCCCATCGGGATGACATTTGGATAGACATTCACAGGACAGATGTAGCTCAAGAAATCTTTAATCTGGAAGAAGGAAAACAAAATGTATCAGTTATCTCTCCCATGAAAACCCTGGGTGTTAAAGAAGAGCGAAGCGAGGAGAAGCTGAGGTCTCTCAAGAGACCTCCCAACATCGGCTGCACCTGAGGAATGTCCAGGACCTTTCAAGAAGAGATGCACAAGGTGCAGGCCCTATCCCCAAAGATCCGCTAACACCGAGCTGCAGTGGGGCCTGGGAAGCAGTGATTCTGGTTGCCAGTAAGGTGTGAGACTCACTGATGACGGATTCAGAGATTCTGTCCTTCATACGACATTAATTTCCTTACCCATAGTGACCCATTGGGTCACTCACCCATAGTAAATACCTCTCCTTCCAGGAAGTTGGAATTTAGCTGAGTATTTAATATGTGCAAGGAAACAAGGTCTTCAAACTACGTTCCTTTCCTCTGATGTGTAATTGTTAGCAATACACCAAGAGGAACTACACCTTTGAGATTGCCTAATTTGTTCTCAGGATTTATTCTAAACAAGGACAATGACATGCAAACATGTCATGTCATGAATACCCTCTGCAAAGCTCGGAATGCTAAACAAGAACTTTCACCATTCCTCAAAACATCTTAACAACCCAGATAGGCTTGTGCTTTGTCACTTACTAGATCTTGGTGAGCTTGTGATCTCTCAAGTTACCTCATGTCTCTTCGATTCTTCATCTAAGCGTATAAATGACATAATACGTGTGAAGTGCTTAGCCTGGTACCTAGCACATGGTTAAATATTCAATAAAACTATTAGGAGTTGGTCATAGCAACACAAAGATTTTTATTTCTTTCTGCACATGGGGAGACTGAGGCACAAAGTAAGTATTAGCACCCAACTTTTTAAAGTAAAGCACCACAAGAGGTAGGGGACTCAGCAATTATTAATAACTGGAATAAAACAAAACGGGAACCTTAATTAAGCCTAGGGGAAAGACAAAGATCCATTCTTTGGCGGCTGCTGCTGCTAAGTCGCTTCAGTCGTGTCCGACTCTGCAGCCCCATAGACGGCAGCCCACCAGGCTCCCCTGTCCCTGGGATTCTCCAGGCAAGAACACTGGAGTGGGTTGCCATTTCCTTCTCCAATGCATGAAAGTGAAAAGTGAAAGTGAAGTCACTCAGTTGTGTCCAACTCCTAGCGACCCCATGGACTGCAGCCCACCAGGCCCCTCTGTCCATGGGATTTTCCAGGCAAGAGTACTGGAGTGGGGTGCCATTGCCTTCTTTGGCTACTTTTCATAAACAATTTCATTTGCACTTTCGGAGCAGGCATGCAATGAAAAAACCATTGTTACCTGCCCACAACCTATATGATTTGTATAATCAATCCAAAGTTGAGGCTGGTAGAAATCTGAGGCTTTTGAAGGGAATAAGAATGAAGAAAGGAAGGTCAGACCTACACACCAGAAACAGTTCAGGGGGACAGACACCCAGTACACTCTCCTGCTTGCCCATAAAGTCACTGCAAACAGTGGACTGCTGTTCCTGGTGGAGTAACTACAGGGTTCTCGTGAGCCTCGAGTCACAGCACTTTGTCAACCAATCAAATACACAATCTTGCTTTATGTGAGTTTCTCTTTAAAGATATCTACATAATATATACTGTTGGTCCATGAAGAGTGAACTCACAGCCAGTGGCTCTATAACTCACAACTGAATAAAAATCAAATGGGTACCTCCTCCATAAGGCACACTGCAGCCTCCTTGCACTTAGGAACACTTGCCAGCATTACACCTGAGGGCTCTTTCAAACAACAAAGTCACCCCAAAAGCACAAAAATATGGAAAATGCAGCAGCAAATAGTGAAAAGGACACTTGTTTACAGTCTGTGAGCTGAAACACGAAGGCAGGAGGCCACCATGTGCGACCTGAGTCGGGAATGTGCATGTCAGGCAAGTCCAGTCCTTTGCTTCCCGGGTGTACATGTGTGCAAAGGACCACAGAGCACCATGCACACTGATGTAAGGGTTCATACAGGTGTCAGTGAGCAGGTGGGTTTGTAATAAGGAATCCACGAATAATGAGAATGACACTTGAGGCGGGGGAAGAAAGGACATAGAAAATAAACCTATGGTTGCCAAAGGGGAAAGGGGGTGGCAGAGGTATAAATTATGAATTTGGGATTAACAGATACACACGATTATGTATAAAATAGATAAACAAGGACTTGCTGTATAGCACAGCGAACTATATCTGGTATTTTGTAATAACCTATAAAGGAGAAGAATCTGAAAAAGAATGTATGTGTGTGACATACACACATACATACAAATAACTGAATCACTATACATTAGTGAATTTGCTATACATTAGAAACTAACACAACATTATAAACTATACTTCAATAATTTTTTTTTTTAAAGAACGTCATTACCTGGAACTGTTCAAATCATTACCATGCCCACAGCTCAGTGCTGCAGAGCTGTATCTGTGTAGCTCCAATACAAAAAATAACCATTATCAGGTAAATGCATTAAGTGCAGAAATGGCAAAACTAAAATCATATATGACAAAGTATCATAAAAAGCCAGCTTTGATCTTGCTTTTTCTCCAATATATGAAATTACTAAACCCCTGCACTTGTGAGATGCTAGCATTTACTTTGGAAATGCTTGAGAATTTTGCAAATAAATTACGTATGTCAGGCTCCCATCCTAGTAGGTCAATATCTTATATAAAAAGTATCCTCACATAACCATATTAAGTCCTCTTCAACTGAGTAATTCTACTATACTGATCCCTGCTAAGGACAGAGTGTATATCCCAATCAGCTTTGTTCTTCCACACTTCTGAATTTTGAGGACTATTTTGTAAATGGCTTTCAATACAATCAAAATCCAGAAGGGCCAAGGTTTTATCTGCAGTGCTCCTTCAAATAAGATTTAAGATATTTTTTCAGTCTTTCTTTTTATTGAAGTACTCCTTCAAAGAAAATATAAGATTTTTTTTCAATTTTTTATTGAAGTATAGTTTATGTACAGTATTACATGTCATAGGTATACAATGTAGTGATTCATAATTTTAAAAGGTTATACTCCACTTGTACTGACTATATTCCTTGTGTTGTATAATGGAGTATTTTACCTTAACTATGACTTCATTAGGGACACTTTTGTCTGTTAGCCTTTAACTTTCATTTATTAAATTATAGCTGATTTACAGTATTGTGTTCACTTCAGGTGTACAGCTTCAGATTCTTTTCCATTATAGGTCATCACAAGACAGTGAATATAGTTCCATGTGCTGTGTAAGATTTACGATGCTTTTATGACATGTAAACAATTGGAGTGGGGTATTTCAAATAAATTTA
Source organism: Neotragus pygmaeus (assembly GCA_006410875.1). Classification (NCBI taxonomy): domain Eukaryota; kingdom Metazoa; phylum Chordata; class Mammalia; order Artiodactyla; family Bovidae; genus Neotragus; species Neotragus pygmaeus. The sequence goes on from SJYV01019910.1 coordinate 1,421,161, forward strand.
GAAAGCAAGGCAGAGAGAAAACCTTAATCGTATGTTTTCTTTAATGTTTCGGTTGAAAATGGTGATGATCAGCTATTTCCTTTAGACTTGGTGACATACCTCATCCACTGAGATGTCTTCCCTGCATTTCTTTAGGAAAAGCCCCAACCCACCTTGAGCAGTAGAAAAAGAGATGCCCCCAGAAGCCACGAAGGCTGCCAAGGTTCTGAGCCTATGGGACCCTCTTACCTCACTGTAGGAGGAATGAAAAGAAAAGCAAGCTCTGTAGGAACTCTCTCCAGTCCTGGTGGGAGATGCAAACAGAAAATTAAAGGTCACTTGATCAAAACTAAGTTCTAAACTTCAAGCCTTTTCATGTAGGCTACTGCAGTGTGAAAGCATCCTACCAGCAGTAATTTCTTCTTGGCACAGGGGGGAACCCTTTCCAGAAATAAAAATTTTTGTAGACATTCTGAATAGCGAACATTAAAGGAAATCTGCTAAAACATAATGATCAGTGTGGGGCTCCTCTACTCCACCAAGGGCTCTACTTCCTACAACATCCATTCATGACTCCCCGCCAAGCAAGACACCTCAACTCTAACCCTCTTGTCTGTCTAATGCAGATAGACCCTGGGAGATACTGGCCAATAGATAGGTTTGGAAGCAGCATTTCTTTAGTTCAAACAGAGTTTAAATTTCAGAGGTTATTTTCCACATTGTAATGGATCCTCTTCTTAGGCTTAGGCTGCTGCTGCTGCTGCTGCTAAGTCGCTTCAGTCGTGTCCGACTCTGTGCGACCCCATAGACGGCAGCCCACCAGGCTCCTCTGTCCCTGGGATTCTCCAGGCAAGACTACTGGAGTGGGTTTAGGCTAGACTGCACTTAAACCATTGATTTAATTGATGCCTTCACATTGTGGTGCTGGAGAAGAGTCTTGAGAGCCACTTGGACTGCAAGGAGTTCAAACCAGTCAATCCTAAAGGAGATCAGTCCTGAATGCTCATTGGAAGGACTCATGCTGAAGCTGAAGCTCCAATCCTTTAGCCCCCTGATACGAAGAGGCAACTCACTGGAAGAGACATTGAGGCTAGGAAAGATTGAAGGCAGGAGGAGAAGGGAGCAACAGAGGATAAAATGGTTGGATGGCATCATCAACTCAATGGACATGAGTTTGAGCAAACTCTGGGAGATTGTGAAGACAGGGAAGTCTGGTGCTCTGCAGTCCATGGAGTCACAAAGAGTCAGAAATGACTTAGTGACTTATCAACAAGGTTTCTCTCCAAAGACACTGCTTGCTTACCTCACAATGATGTTGGATTTTCTGGTTCTTTCTCCAAACCACATGGTAGATGGCTTAATGCTGATTGTGTGGAGTGGAATTCTATTTTTGGAAGTAATGCCACATGGTAACTTATTCCACTGAAAATATTCCTCTGCCTAAAAGCATTTTAAAAATACAGAAAATCAGTTTTAACATCTTTAAAAAATCTGTTTGTAGGCAGGGTCTCAAAAACAAACATAGATGAATTTTCAGACATAGATAATAGACAGACAGACATGAGGAAATAGGTAAGTCCAAAGTGAGGAACATTCCACAAAATAACTGGCCTGGACTCTTCAAAAATGTCACTGTAATGAAAGAAAAGCAAAAGACTGGAGACTTACTTGATCTACATCAAAAGAAACTAAGGAGATCTGAGTGAATGCAACACATGATTCTAAATAATATACTGGGGACTTCTGTGGCCAATACTCTACACTTCCAATGCAGGGAGCCCAGATTCCATACCTGGTCAGGGAACTGGCTCCTACATGCCGTAACTGAGAGGTCATATGCCATGCTAACAATCCTGGACAATCTTGCTCCTCCAACAGTGTTGTATCAATGCTGAATTTCCTGAATGTGAGAATTGTACTGCAGTCATATAGGAGAATGTCCTTGTTTAGGGTGAAGTGTCATGACTCAGATGGGTTGGCGGGGGGCAGGGGGTGCTGGTGATACACACACAGGAGAGAGAGATGAGGCTGCCAGGAAGAAGGCATGGTGGTGTTAACACACAGTGGAATCCAGATGAAGGGACGAGGTGTTCATATGACCCAGTGATTCCACTCCCGGGTACACATCCAGAAAAAAAAAAACCAAGAACACTAATTTGAAAAGATATATGCACCCCAATGATCACAGCAGCACTACTTATAATTCCCAACATGTGGAAGCAACAAGATGTGGTACGTGTATACACCATGAGCTATGTATGAGAGGGAAGTTTGGGAAAGGATGGATACGTGTATATGTATGGCTGAGTCCCTTCACAGTTCACCTGAAACTATCACAAAGCTGTTAATTGGTTATACCCCAATACAAAATAAAAAGTTAGAAAAGAAAAAAATAATACAAAACAAGAGCATTATCACCTCAACTAACGCTGATAATGTGCCTTAAGAAAAGAATGAAATTTTGCCATTTGCAACAATGTGCACGGACTTGTAGGGTATTACGTTAAGTGAAATAAGTCAGACAGAAAGACAAATACTATATGATGTCACTTATTTGTAGAATCTAAAAAATACAACAAACTAATGAATATAACAAAAAACAAGCAGACTCACAGAGAACAAGCTAGTGTTAACAGTGGGGAGAGGGAAGGGGGAGGGACAGATGGAGTAAAGGATTAAGATGTATAAACTATCAGGCATGAAATGAGCTACAATATTGTACAGCCTGGGGAAATAGAGCCAATATTTCATACTAACTATAAATGGAGTGCAGCCTTTAAAAGCTGACTCACTGTATTGTGCACCTGTAACATATAATATTGTACATCAACTATACAAAGTGTAGCACTCAGTTGCTCAGTCATGTCTGACTCTGTACAGCCCCATGGTCTGTAGCTCACCAGGCTCCTCCAACCATGAGATTTTCCAGACAAGAATACTGGAGTGGTTTGCCATTTTCTACACCAAGCAAAAAGAAATCTGCCAATTAAGACATTTATGGGGTGGTGTTGGGGAGAAGACTACAAGTCCCGCAGAAAAAGGACAAAACAGTTTCTACTTTGTATCAACATTATTTTTATCCATCCATTAAATAACTGTGTGGTGTGTGTCTGTGTTTGTGTGTATATATACATACACAAACAAAATGATGAAGTAAATTACGATGTAAATTATAATATGCAGCTGAACAATCATCAAAAGAATTTCTTAGCTCGTATCTCTCCTGTGGTGGTTTGAAATAGAATACTCCATGGTATGAATAACAATCTTTTTTTAAATTTTGCTTTACTTTAGGGCAAAGTGGCTGATGGAGTTACATAGTATTACTACCACAGTGATTATCCAAATGTTTAAATGTACTGTTTACTAAAATAAAAATTACTCAGCATTTGAATGCCAAGAGTAAAAATTTAGAGAAAAATTATGATCACACGAACCCCCTGCATTTGATGGTCACTAATTAGTAGTTACACTGAATGACAATATAAATTAAAATGGAACTGTTAAAGCCAAATTCAAAATTGAATCCTTGGCAGTTAATAAGAAAGTTCTATGATGGCATCAGAAAATCAATTACCAGTGAGTTTCAAAGATACTAAAAATATTCATTTGGAACTGGATCACCAATACACGTAACTACTTCCAAATTTAAGGGACTTTCCTGACACTCCAGTGATTAAGACACCACACTTCCAATGCAGACGGCATGGGTTTGATCCAGGTCGGGGAACTAAGATCCTGTATACCATGTGGTGTGGCCAAAAATTTTTTTTTAAAAAGCAAAGTTATATTTAGATATTTACCTCAAATGAGAAAAAAAATAAAGTTTATAAATGTGCATGTGTCATGAGTTTCAAAAGTAAACCACAATGGATGATTACATTTTGTTAAATTTTAAATTATAAGCTCTAATGTTACTACTTTCCTTACAAATAAATTGTTCGCTACATAATTCATTACAAATAAACATATATCAATTGTATAAATATATTTCATTAGAAATTATAAGTATCTGTGTCTGTTTACTCATTAGGTTTATGATAACGGAATATAGCGATGTACCGCTGCATGACCCTGATCTAATACCGGAATCTCAGCCTCACTTTTCACATCTGGAAATTGAAGAGCCTAGAAAATAGGATTTCTGAGGTTCCTTCTGAATATAAAATTCTGGTTTCTGTGAATCATACAAACAGTAAGAAAAAGAGTTCACCGTGTACCTTTGGATGTCGACACGCGTGGATCTGAGTGTCACGGTCTGTTGTCAGATGATGGAGTATGTCAGGCATGTTTCGAAACATGTCTAGTTTACTCACGTGAACCTGAGGAAAACAACACAAATAAGCACGTTATTGGAACTGTATTTCTTGTAAATAAAAGTATTCAAGGGTAAATTGGGCAGGGGTTAGAAAAGAACTCTCTTCTTCCTCAAAGCCTAGTTTTCAACTCTTTCAATCCCTGTTAGTATCTGCCAGGACTTCGAGATCCCATGCCCTGCAANCGTTATTGGAACTGTATTTCCTGTAAATAAAAGTATTCAAGGGTAAATTGGGCAGGGGTTAGAAAAGAACTCTCTTCTTCCTCAAAGCCTAGTTTTCAACTCTTTCAATCCCTGTTAGTATCTGCCAGGACTTCGAGATCCCATGCCCTGCAATCAGTGTTACTGCCCATTGTGGATGGCAGTGAAAAGTGTGGTGACTTGGCTGGTGGATTTCATTGGATCTGTCCATCAAGTCATTCAACTCGTATTTCTTGTACATCTGTTCTACATCATGCTTTATTCTAAATATCGGGTTTATTGCAGTGTACATAGCAGACAAAAACAACCAAGAATCACTTGCTGAACTTCCCTAGTGGTACAGTGGATAAGAATCTGTCTTCCAACGCAGGGGAAAAGGGTTTGATCCCTGATCCAGGAAGGTCTCACATCAGCGGACCAGCTAAGTCTGTGTGCCACAACAGCTGAGCCGAAGGGCTTCAGCTACTGAAGCCTGCCTAAAGCCTGTGTTCTGTAACAAGAGAAGGCACTGCAATAAGAAGCCCACACGCTGCAACGAAGGGTAACCCTACTTAACTGCAAAAGAGAAATCCTGAGAGCAGCAATAAAGAACCAGTTAAACCAAAAATTAAATAAATAAATAATTTAATAATTTTTTTAAACCAGTCACTTGCTCATGGAATTCCCTAGCAGGTTTAGTGGGTAGGACTTGCTGCTTTCACTGCCAGGGCCCAGGTTCAATTCTTGGTCAGGGAATTAAGAGTCTGCAAGCAGTGAGGCATGACCAATAAATAAATAAATAAATAAAATGTTTAGAAAAGGACTCACTTGCTCACGAAAACACACACAATGTGCTGTATACCGGCAGCTGGCAGGAGAGGAGGCCAGCAGGAAGAGGAAGCAGAGACCTAGATCCTCCCTTTTCACACTCTTCTTTATTGGGTGAAAGGAGGACTCTGGCAGACGCAACAAAGCAAAACAGAACAAAGCTCAGCCACCTTCAGAATTTTAAAGCTAATACATTTTAAATTGTTAAAACCAACATGTTGGTTTTACTTAAATCTTCTGGGTATTTTAGAGTAAACAAGTACCTAAATTGATACAAGGATAATGAAATGGCATCTTCCCCAAAGCATTCTAATTTTGAAGTCTGAATAACAAAACAGATTAGACTAATGTTAAATCAATGTGGAAATTAAATACCCAGACAGGTGTGGAAAGAATCCAAGCCTGACTGTGACTTAGCCTTATTCCTCTCTCTGCCTGTTTTCCTAATGACTAACAAGAAGAAACAACAAATGGATTTTTCTGGCCTAAGGAGATAAAAAGAGGTAAATTCTGAGATGTACAGAGAGACACAGAGAATTTTCATCCTCACAAAAATGAAGGTGCTTGAAGAGGTTGCTATAAATCAACCCTCAGATCTCATCTTTCAGATCCTTCTGTCAAAAAACCTCACTCTTCTCCCCCTTTTCTATGTGCTCTTTTCCCACCAGGCATGTAGGATATTAGTTCCTCAACCAGGGATTGAACCTGTGCCCCCTACCCCGGCAGTGCAGAGTCTTAACCACTGGACCACCAGAGAAGTCCCTATACTCCCTTGTCTCTACAGTTGTTTCTGTTCCCTACAGAGGGATTAAGGGACGATTTTGCAAGAGGGCTCACTCCAGGGTCACCTTCCTAGGACCTGCCTCCTCTCCACCATCCCTGGGCACCTCCTAGGCCCAGGGTTTCTCCCTGCCAGGCCTCTGAGCTGGAGCTTCCATTCTTATAGGTTTCACACACCCCTGAAATTCACAAAATAAATTCAGGATTGACAGGTGGTGGCTAACTTTATATTTTGCCAAGAAAGGACATGAGTTGGGGGAAAAGCAGAATAAAATACCCAAGTTTGCACACACACACAACATATAATTACTGTGATTTTTATTTAAAAGGCCATTTTAACACCAAAAACACATGGGAACCACAATCTCAGAATGAAAGCAAATCTTTCCCAAAATGGAGAATTGGGAGCTTTATGCCAAAAATATTTGGACAGGAAAACTTAAGGAAGGAAGAAATTAAGGAAAGAAGGACTTAGGAAGTAAGGCTTATGGAGAGCGGCAGAAATTGTTTAAATTTCAAATGTAAAAGCACTAAACCTTTTTAGTTTTACTAAATTGTGTTGTATATAACTGTTAAGTTCATGGCAGAAGTCTGTTAACAAGAAGATCGATAAAAGATGCCAAATGAAGCAGAATTTAAACGTCCAACTCGTTCCAGCATTTGTTTTGTTCAGAGCCACCACCAAAAATCCATCTCTCAGGGGTCGTGGGCATTGCCAGAAGCAGCCACTCTGCTCACCTTGCTGCCGGGGTTCCCAGAAGCCCAGCATTCAGCTCCCACGGAAGGGACGGGTGGATTCCGACTCCCAGCCTGACCTGACGTGCTTCCTTCAAGGGGAAGGGGCTTAGTGCCCCAGGACAATATTCTCCATACACTTTCGACCATGATCTCCAGTAAGAAATATGTTTTTGAACTGTGATCTTTTCCCAAGCTGGCGATTTGTGGCATACTCCTTTCTCGGGATACTGGGCAGAGGCAGAGCTGCAGCCCCTGGTCAGGCATGCAATCACAAGGATGAACAACTCACACACTTATTAAATGTCATAAGTGAAAACCAGAATGGTTGTGTGTCCACTCTCGTTTTCACTTACGGCATTCAATAAGTTACACAAGACTCCCAACACTTCATTGTAAGATAGGCTTTGTGTTAGACAGTTTTGTCCAACTGTGGGCTAATCTGTGTTTGGAGCACATTTCAGGTAGATGAGGCTAAGCTATGATGTTCAATGGGTCTTGGCTATTAAAGGAATTTTTGACTTAATGATAAGCAATGGACTCAGCAGGACAAAGCCCTGTGGTTAACTCAAGGAAGGTCTAGATAGGCATGTGTCTGATTCCCGATGTAAATTTTCACATGACAGTGATTACTCTTAACTGTAAGCAGCCCCCTCAGATATTTCCTAGTTCAAATGTATTCTCATTGCTGGCCACAAACACTAAATTTCATGACCCGCGATTTTGAAAAAAAAAAAAAAAATCCGTTAGGGGACTTCTCATCAAAGGGCTCTCCCCACTGTCAATTCTCCCAAGAGGAAGCAAACAAAGATGACAAAGGCTGTGTTCAGGCTTCCCTGGTGGCTCAGTGGTGAAGAATCCACCTGCCAATGCAGGAGACACGTGTTTGATCCCTGATCCAAGAAGATTCCTCATGCCACGGAGCAATTGAGCCCGTGTGCCACAACTGCTGAAGGCTGCCTGCCCTAGAGCCTGCACTCCACAACAAGAGGAACCTCTGCAATAAGACGCCCATGCATCGCAATGAAGAGTGGCTCCAGCTTGCCACACAGCAACGAAGACCCAGCACAACCAAAAATAAATTAACTAATTAAAGACGGCGTCCATCTGTTACGGTTTTCAGTCTGGGGATGCTGGGAGTGGGCATGAGGAAGGGGAGGAGAGGAGGAGACGGGAGGGTGGACGCTCAGAGCAACAGGAAAGAAAAGAGTCGTCAGGTACCTGGAGTCCAAACTCCTCGCTGAGCTTGGTGAAGAGATACTCGTAACCATAGGCAGCCTTGCAGTTCAGCCACACCACGTGGTAGGGGCTCCGTGAGATCCAGCTTCGGACCAGCTCCATGATTCCATGCAGACACTCCTCCTGGGCAGGAAGGTTCAAAGGCAGTTAACACTGCTCCACGCCCGGGCTTCCCAGACCCCCACGGCAACAGGAACAATTAACATCCCATCTGTTACTCCCCAAACCGCCCTCTTAAGAAATACAGCTGTGCTCCAGGGAGACGTACCCGACTAGGAATTTGATAGTATTTTGGGTCGCAGAAAGTTGTGTCTAAGTATACACTCTGGATGTCTTTCACTCTGAAATCAAAATTGAAACAAGGGGTGTGATTCATTTCATGGGAAATAAAATACGAAGCCTACACTTTCAGTTATTTTACAGTTTGTTCTGTCATTTGGATTTTTTCTTGTATCAACTTTATTGGCACATGATTTCCATATGATGAAAGAATACAGCTCTTGCATATATGGTTCAGTGAATTTAGACCAATTCATGTAATTACCACCTTGATCAACACATGGAATGTTACCATCCCCTCATTTCAAGAGGAAAAATGTGCCTTTCTGTTACAAATATTATTATAATCCAGTTAGATTTCTAAGAGAAACAAAGGCTGGTATTTAGTGGGGAGAAACGAACAATAAAACCTTTAAAACAATGCAGTCATTAGGTTCTGGAACTCCACAAAGCCCAGTACCTGCCCCCCGAGTGCAGAAGCTCCATTCTGGCAGCTTCTCCTTTAGCCAATCTGAAGTCTCCTGTATACAAGACAGTTCCATTGTTGCCCTGAAATAAAAACCTGGAAAAAAAATAGATCTCAGTGGCTTCTAAGTCTCATACAAAATTCTAATACATTTATTCTAAATCCATATACTAAATATATGTGCTGTGATTAGTCACTCAGTCGTGTCCGACTCTTTGCGACCCCATAGACTGTAGCTCTCCAGGCTCCTCTGTCCATGGGGATTTTCCAGGCAAGAATACTAGAGTGGGTTGCATGCCCTCCTCCAGGGGATCGTCCCAACTCAGGGATCGAACCCAAGTCTCTCACATTGCAGGCAGATTCTTTACCATCTGAGCCACCAGGGAAGCCCAAGAATACTGGAATGGGTAGCCTATCCCTTATTCAGGGGATCTTCCTGACCCAGGAATCAAACCAGGGTCTCCTGCATTGCAGGTGAATTCTATTTTTTATATATAATTTTTAACATTTATTTTTGTCTGTGTGGGTCTTCCTTGCTGCACAGGCTTTCTCTAGTTGCAGTTCGCGGGCTTCTCATTGAGGTGACCTCTTGTTGCAGAGCACAGGCTCAGTAGTCATGGCTCATGGGCTAAGTTGTCCCGCGGCATGTGGGATCTTCCCAGACCGGGGATCGAACCTGTGTCCCCTGCATTGGCAGGCAGATTCTTTACCACTGAGCCACCAGGGAAGCCCTGCAGGTGAATTCTTTACCAGCTAAGCTACCAGGGAAGCCCACTAAATATATACTAAATACAAATA
>SJYV01019910.1:1430778-1450677 GCA_006410875.1 Neotragus pygmaeus
GGATCGAACCTGTGTCCCCTGCATTGGCAGGCAGATTCTTTACCACTGAGCCACCAGGGAAGCCCTGCAGGTGAATTCTTTACCAGCTAAGCTACCAGGGAAGCCCACTAAATATATACTAAATACAAATACATACTAAATCCATAGCCCATGTTGCCTGCCAAACACAGCCACTGTGATACGGTGCTGATGTAATTCCCAAAGTGTTAAACCACACTGAACCCTAAGCTGTCACATCTTCCCAAAGAGGGAAAAAATAACATGGTGGAGATATTGCTGAGTTTGCAAGAGATGTCCCCTAAAACGCATCAGCACCTTCGACTGTATACAGAGATCACCCCTGCTCATAGAGAAAAAGATCCATATGATGAGAAAATGCAAAGTCCATGGAAAGATTGTACTGAACTCTTCCATTGTTAGAAAGCCACATTTCGAACTTGAACTGTGCCCCAGTTCCCCCTAGTTTAACCCTGGAAATGAAGGTTAAAGGAATTGCCATCACAAGAAGCAAATCTCCTGGTACATGTTATTTTCTAGACCCTACAAGTTTATTTCTACAAATGTAATACATAACAACACAAAATAAATGGGCAAAATAGATGAACCCCCTTACATAACTGATCCTGGGCAATGACCAGCAGGTAAAAGAGTCACAACAATCTCTTCCTTCTAAAAAGAAAGAAAAATAAATAATAATCAAGTTATCATTAGGACCCAGCTAAACAAAGCCCTCCTGAGTAGAAGGTACACAAGTACTTCTCAAGAATGTGCTATATCTTGATCCTTTCCCCATTCTCCAAATCATGGAAACAAGTGGAATCCTCATTCACAAAACAAATGGTTAAAAGTAGAGTTCCAATGCAACACAGCACTTCCACTCTTGGGAAGAAAGAAATGAAGTGATGGGCCTAGAGATTGTCATACTGAGTGAGGGAGGTCAGGCGGAAAAGAAACATCATATAACATCCCTTACATGCAGGATCTAAAAAGAAATGATAAAAATGAACTTATTTACAAAATGGAAGCAGACTCAGAGACTTAAAGAATGAACTTATGGTTACCAGTGGGAAAGAATGCGGGGAAGGGAAGGGAGAGTTCAGGAGTTTGGATGGACATTGACACAATGCTGTATTTAAAATGGATAACCAACAAGGTCCTACTGTACTGCACAGGGAACTCTGCCCAGTGTTACGTGGCAGCCTGGATGGGAGGGGAGTTTGGGGGAGAATAGATGCATGTGTAGGTAGGGCTGAGTCCCTTCGAGGTTCACCTGAAACCATCACAACACTGTNGAAAAACCATATCTTTGACTAGACGGACCTTTGTTGGCAAAGTACTATCTCTGCTTTTTAACATGCTGAGGTTTAATATGTTAGGTTGGTCGTAACTTCTCTTCCAAGGAGCAAGCGTCTTTTAATTTCATGGCTGCAGTCACTATCTGCAGTGATTTTGGAGTCCAAAAAAATAAAGTCTGTCACTATTTCCACTGTTTCCCCATCCATGTGCCATGAAGTGATGGAACCAGATGCCATGATCTTAGTTTTCTGAATGTTGAGTTGTAGGCCAACTTTTTCACTCTCTTCTTGCACTTTCATCAAGAGGCTCTTTAGTTCTTCTTCGCTTTCTGCCATAAGGAATCAGCCTTCAATGCAGGAGACCCCACTTCAATTCCTGAGTTGGGAAGATCCGCTGGAGAAGGGAAAGGCTACCCTCTCCAGTATTCTGGCTCTGGAGAATGCTATGGACTGTATCGGTCCATGGGGTCGCAAAAAGTCCGGACACTCCAAATTAGAGGTTAGGAATGCAGTCTATGGCAGATCATACTTTCCAAAGATGGTCATGTTAACCATATATTCCCCCCAACCACACACGGTCCTTTTAACAAAATGGTCATGGAATTTCCATTGACAGAATGGGTCTGTGTTGACCTCCCCTTGAACCTGAACCACCAGAATGTGATGGAAGTAATACTGAAGGGCTTCCGAGTCTAGATCTCTGGACAATATGGCTGCCTCTAGCTCTCTTCTATAGGTCTCTGGTGGCCAGATGGTCAAGAATTCGCCTGCAATGCAGGAGACCTAGGTTTAATCCCTGGGTGGATTGATACCTTGGAGAAGGAACTGGCAACCCACTCAAGTATTCTTGACTAGAAAATCCCAAAGGCAGAGGAACGTGGTAGGCTATGTCCATGGGGTCGCAAAATTGAGTTGGACACAACTGAGCAACTAACACAGCTCTCATTTGGGACGTACACTTTTTTTTCCTTTAAAAACTCCAGCTATCCTGAAACCACTATGCTGAAGAGATATTTTTAGAGGTGGAGATACCCAAAAGACCCCAACTGTTTGAGTCGGCCTAACCCAGGTGTCAGACATTGAATGAATAAGCCTCCATGACGTAACATCAGCCCCGTATAATACCCAGTCAGGCAGAAACCAGCCATCCCCATTATGCCCTGTCAGAGCTCCTGACCCTCAGAAACAGAATATAGACAGAATACATGATTAGGGTTATTTTCAGCCAATGAGCTTGTGGGTAGTTTGTTACACAGCAATAGATAACTAACATACCAGCTCTAAAATCAAACAGACCTGGTGGGAATCCTGGTCCTGCCATATTACTAGCTGTGTGACCTTGGGCAACTAATCTAACCCCTCTGGTTGCTCAGTTTCCTCATCTACAAAATAGAATTGATTTTACAACTAAAAGCTAAACGATGATGACAGAAGTCAGAAAAGAGGTTTTCTGTGAGTGGGAAAGACTGAGTGGGGGAGGGACAGAGTTCCACACCAGGTGACTGCTGTTTTGTTTCTCAGGCTGGGCAGAAGCTACACATGTATTTACTTGTGAAAGTTCATCAAACTGTTTCCTTATGATGTAAGTACTTTCCTATGTAGATGTTACAGCTCAATTAAAATTTTTACTTAAAAAAGCACACACAAATAAATAGCAAGAAAAAATTACCTGCATTCCAACCTTCTTTTCAAGCTAGGAGCTCTTAATCCTTTCATATGATCTGAAAACATAAAAGAATCAGATATCATAAATACATTATTTTTTCAGAGGATTCCTTGACCCAGGGAAACTGAGTTGTCTGTTGCTTGTAGATTTCCTTTTAAGAGAAAATAAACGAGAGTTTTACTTTTATAAGAGCATTGATTTGTATGAGCTCTGGCTTCTGAAAGTGAAGAATCCACTGAAAACAGGACAAGAACCACCAAAGCTGACCATCTCTGAGCCAACAGAAGCCATTTAAAAGGAGAACGAGCCTCTGTATCTTAGGGCAGAGTCTAAATCACTTGGAGTAGCCACAGAAGAAGGCATGACCAGGGTCTCATTTGGAACTGCTTCCATCATTTTCCTCTACTCTCTTTTATTTCAATCCAACCATCTTTGGACCATGCTCTCTCTAACCCCTTCAATTCTAGTCACTAAGTTAGTCCATCTGGAAATTCAAGTTTGCTTCCATGGAATCCTTGAGGAAACCATTCAGGCTTAGGCCAGAATAAGAAGAGTTTCATTAACTTCTCAGCCAACTGTGACTGCTGGGTTGAAAATCAATAAAGAGACACTGGACTTAAACGAACATTAGAGCAGATGAACTTCACAAATATATACAGAACGTTCCATGCAAAAGCAATAGAATACACATTCTTCTCAAATGCACAGGGAACACTGTCCAAGACATACACATATTAGGCCACAAAATGAGTCTCAATATATTTAAGAAGATTAAAATCATCTCAAGCATCTTTTCCAACTACAATGGTATAAAACTAGAAAAAAATTAATTACAAGAAAGCTGGAAAATTCACAAATATATGGAGATTAAACAACACACTACTGAACAACCAACGGGCCAAGAAGAAATCAAAAGAGAAATTCAAAAATACCTTGAAACAAATGAAAATGGAAATAAAACATACCAAAATATGTGGGATGCACAAAAACAGTTCTAAGGGGGAAGTGCAAGTGATAAATCTCTACCTCAAGAAATAAGAAAAATCAACCTCATTTTACACTTCAAGGAACTAGAAAAATAACAAAGCCCAAAACTATTAGAAGGAAGGAAATAACAAAAATTAGAACAAAAACAAAGAAATAGCGGCTAAAAAGGCAACAGAGAAAAATCAATGAAACTAACAGCTGGTTCTTTAAAAAGATAAACAAAATTGGCAAGTCTTTGCTAGACTGACCAACGAAAAAGAGAGATACACATAGGACTCAAATGAATAAAATCAGAAAGAAAAGAAGTTATTACAACTATTGCCACAGAAAAGAAAGAGTAAGAGACTACTATGAACAGTTATACACCAACAGAGTGGACGGCCTAAAAGAAACTGATAAATTCTTAGAAACATACAATCTAGAAGGACTGAATCATGATGAAACAGAAAATCTGAGCAGACTGATTACCAGTAAGGATATTAAATATCCTTTCTAATATCAGCAATTAAAAAAAAATCCAACAAACGAAAGTCCCAGACCTGATGACTTTGCTGCCGAATTCTACAAACATTCAAAGAACTCATTTTATGAAGCTAGTATTACCCTGATACCAAAACCAGAAAAGGACACCACACACAAAAAAGAAAATACAGCCCAATAACCCTGATGTACATAGAACAAAAAATCCTCAACAAAATATTAGCAAACAGAATTCAACAATATATTAAAAGGATCATGCTGCTGCTGCTGCTAGGTCACTTCAGTCATGTCTGACTCTGTGCGACCCCAGAGACGGCAGCCCACCAGATTCCCACGTCCCTGGGATTCTCCAGCCAAGAACACTGGAGTGGGTTGCCATTTCCTTCTCCAATGCATGAAAGTGAAAAGTGAAAGTGAAGTCGCTCAGTTGTATCCGACTCTTAGTGACCCCATGGACCGCAGCCTACCAGGCTCCTCCATCCATGGGATTTCACCATGGTTAAGTGGGATTTATTCCAGGGATGCAAACTTGGTTCAACATCCACAAATCAATGTGATAATCTCATTAACAAAATGAAGGATAAAAAATCATATAATCATCTCAACAGATGCACAAAAGCACTGGACAAAACTCCATATACATTTACAATAAAAAATCTCAATAAACCAGGTACAGATAGAAAATACCTTAATATAATAAAGCCATATGTAACAAGCTCTCGGCAAACATTCACAACTACATCAAAAAGAATGAAACGCCTAAGAATAAACTTAACCAAGGAAATGAAGGCTTGTATATTTAAAACTATAAGACATTAATAAAATAAATTGAAGATGACACAAATAAATAGAAAGCTATTCCATGTTCATAGACTGAAAGAATCAATATTGTTAAATTGTCCATACCACACAAAGCAATCAACAGGCTCAATGTAAGTTCCATTGACATTATCCATAGAAAAAGTTCAAATAATCATAAAATTTGTATAGAACCACAAAAGACTCCAAATAGCCAAGGTAGTCTTGAAAAAGAACAAAATTGGAGACATGTTTTCTGATTACAAAATGTATTTCAAAGCCTTAGTAATTAAAACAGTATGGTACTGGCATAAATACACATAGATAGATCAACAAAACAGAATAATAAGCCCAGAAATAAACCCACATATATAGTGTCAATTTATGATAAAAAGTGAAAATGTTAGGCACTCAGTTGTGTCCGACTCTCTGTGACCCCATGGACTGTAGCCAGCCATGCTTCCCTGTCCATGTAATTCTCCAGGCAAGAATACTGGAGTGGGTTACCATGCCCGCCTCAAAATTTAAGACTAATTACTCCCAGATCCACAGTTGTTTATATATTTTTATATATATATATATATATACATATATATATATACATAATCTTTACTTTTTTATTTTTGGCTGTGCTGGGTCTTTGTTGCTAAGTTTGGAATGAAACCTAACCACCGTCTTATACTATACATAAGAATTAACTCAAAACAGATTAAAGACTTGAATGTAAGATCTGAAACCATAAAATTTCTAGATGAAAACACAGGCAGTAAGCTACTTGATATGGGTCTTGATGATGATTTTTTTCAATCTGACACCAAAAGCAAAAATAAATGATCAATACGAAGTGATTTTTTTTAATGGGCAGATCTGAATATACATTTTCCCCAAGACATACAGATGGCCAACAGGCACATCAAAAGATGTTCCACATCACTAATCACCAGTGAAATTTAAATCAAACCCAGTATAAGATATTACCTCATATCCATTAGAATGGTTATTATCAAAAAGAAAAATAACAAATGTTGAAAAGGATGTAAAGAAATGGGAACCCTTATGCACTGTTGGTGGGAATGTAAATTAGTGCAGCCCATTTTATAGAAAACAATATGGAATTTCCTCAAAAAATTAAAATACAGAACTATCATATGATCTGGCAGTTCCAAATCTGTGTATTTATCTGAAGAATGATATCTGCACCCCAGGTTCATTGCACTGTTATTTACAACAGCCAAGACATGGAAACAACCTAAGTGTCCATCAATGGATGAATGGATAAAGAAAACTGTGGTTTACATGCACGAAGGATATTTTCAGCCATAAAATTGCTGTCTAACCACAAATTAACAATCTTTATTATAAGTTTTCTAAAAGCTGATTAGTTTAAAGTTTAAAGCTAATTAAAACAAAAGTGTTCTCTCTATATAACTTTTTTTCAGCTCTTTTAAGGTTAACACACAAATGCTACTGGAAATTAATTTTACTTAAAACTATAAGTTGGTTATTTTGAAAGTCATTCCCTCCTCAAATCATTTACCAAAACTGACTTTCATTTGCATTTATGTAAACACTGCCCATTACCACCCCTGATGAGAGCAAAGACAGTCAAGCTTGGTTGTTGGGGAGACAATGTTAAATAGCGTGGCAATAACCCACAAGAAAAATATCTAATTACCCTATTCACTACCAACACTGGAAAAGGTCAGTTTTCATTCCAATTCCAAAGAAAGACAATGCCAAAGGATATTCAAACTACCCCACAATTGCACTCATCTCACACACTAGCAAAGTATTGCTCAAAATTCTCCAAGCCAGGCTTCAACAGTACATGAACCGTGAACTTCCAGATGTTCAAGCTNAGGACTGGTTTCTGGGGATGCCTCTCCTCCTGCCTTACAAACAGCCATGTTCTTGCTATGTGCTCACACCTTTCCTCACTGGGCATATGGAGGGAGCGAGCTCTCCTCCTTTTCTTCTAAGGCCACCAATCCTATCAAATTAGAACCTCACCCTTACAATCTCATTTAACCTTCAGGTGTTAGTTACTCATTTGTGTCTGACTCTTTGAGACCCCATTCAGTGTAGCTCACCAGGCTCCTCTGTCCATGGAATTTTCCAGAACATTGGAGTTAACCTTAATCACTTCCTAAAAGTCCCTTCTCCAAATGCAGCCACACTGGGAATTAGGGACTCAGTATCTGAATTTGGATTTTGGGAGGGGTGGGGTGCGGTGTACAAGTCACTCCATAACACATCCAAAGAAGTCTGTTTCCCAAAATGGTTATAAACCACCAGTGGGCAATGTGGCAAACCTCAGAAAGCAGAAGGAGAGTTCCTGCCCTTGATGAGTCTACATCCTTATTGGGAAAACAGACCCATGTGGGATCACAGAATAGGAAAAGTTATTATAAAGTGCTGGACAGAAGAGTCTTCGTTAATGTACAAACTAATGTTGATGATTTCACAACTATTCCTCAATTTAAAAAAATAAGTACAAATATAAGAAGTGAAGTCACTCAGTCATGTCTGACTTTTTGCAACCCGTGGACTGTAGCCCACCAAGCTCCTCCGTCCATGGGATTCTCCAGGCAAGAATACTGGAGTGGGTTGCCATTTCCTTCTCCAGGGGATCTTCCCAACCCAGGGATAGAACCCAGGTCTCCCACACTGCAGGCAGCCGCTTTAACCTCTGCGTACACATATAAATACAAAAACAAGTAAACATACAAATTCCTTTAGATGCATATGAACTCTTTCTCCAAATTCGCTACTGCAAAATACGAAGGCCAAACCCTGAATCCATTCTTTCATTGTGGCCACCACATGTGAGTTCAGACACCTCCCATGGTAGACTCAACAGAAAAGGTAAAAATATTCTCATCCAGCAGTGAATTCCCAATGAAAAACAAGGCAAAAACAAAAATGATATCAAGTTGCAGAAAGACAGTACACAGGCTCCTATGCTCTTCAGTGAATCAGGAAAGGAGGTCCAGATTTTTCTCATTTAAGAGAGGGGGGGAAAAAAGGAGCTGAGACCTGGAAAGCAGAGGCATTTCCCCAAAACAGAAATTTCATCAATTTACACTACCTTAAAGTGACTGATTCCACACACAAGACAACAGCTGGTCTTCACACCAACCGCATGACGAGGGGCAAATTTTGGTATTTTCAGTTTATTTTAATATCACACGGTGTGATTTGTACATGAATAAGTATCTGAGTCATTCCCCCAAATAGGGGTTGGGGATCCTAATTAAGCTACTCTGGAAGTCCACACTCAAGAGGCAGCTTCCAGATGGCTCCAGTTAAGCTTTATCTCTGGTCAATGCCCAAGGCTGTGCTAATTAGCACAATGAATATGGAGCCTGTTTTCATAGGTAAAGTTAGTGTCCTATCAGTCAGTATGTCAGATGTTAAAATGGAAAGTGGTTGTGAAATCAGCAGGTACCCCAGCCCTGGAGACAGGCTAAAACGTTTTAGAGATGCTCCAGCCTTGCCTGGAGCAGTTAACCTTGGGACCCTATCGTTAGGGGGTGATGCCAGGCTTAATTCCTAACAGCTTCCAGCTGTGAAACATTAGTATTCTAGTTGCATGACCTGGCCCTCTATAAAAGAAACCTGCATCCCACCTCTAGACAGAACATCTATAAGGAAGGGGAGCTTGCACTTCGTTGAGCTAACAGACAGGACTTTTCAGTGCCTGCATGCTTGCTAATCTGTGTGTAGGAGTATGGCACAAGACGCTTCTCCTCAGAAGAAAAGCTATGACAAACCTAGACAGCATGTTGAAAAGCAGAGACATTACTTTGCCGAGCAAGGTCTGTCCAGTCAAAGCTATGGTTTTTCCAGTAGTAATGTATGGATGTGAGAGCTGGACTATAAAGAAAGCTGAGAGCCAAAGAATTGATGCTTCTGAAACGTGGTGCTGGAGAAGACTTTAGAGAGTCCCTTGGACTGCAAGGATATCCAACCAGTCCATCCTAAAGGAAATCAGTCCTGAATATTCATTGGAAGGATTGTTGCTGAAGTTGAAGCACCAACACTTTGGCCACCTGATGCTTATTAGAACATTAGAAAAAACCCTGATGATGGGAAAGATTGAAGGCAAGAGGAGAAGCGGACGACAGCGGATGAGATGGTTGGATGGCATCACCGACTCGATGGACATGCGTTTGAACAAGCTCCGGGAGTTGGTGATGGACAGGGAAGCTTGGCGTGCTGCGGTCCATGGAGTCGCAGAGTCAGTCACGACTGAGCGACTAAACTGAACAGTATGGCAGAATTTCATCTAAACGTCTTTATAACATAATCCCGAGGATGTGGGGGAAGACTAAGTAATACCTGTCAACCTCTGACTATCGGGCACTGGGAGAGCTTTCAAAAGAACCGAACAGTTGTGGCAGATCAAAGTGGCGTGGGTCAGTGGTTGCTGTTCTACCCCGCAGTATGAGGGATGAGAAGATAAAGCCTCGGATAGACTGAAGAGCCCGGCTGGGACAAGGTCCAAGCTAGTTTCTCGCATGGCCTCCCAAAGCCTGCACTTCCTCCTGCAAGACCCTCGCCTTCCCTCTCTCCAGACATGGGTGACCTCCTCTAGGAGCCCGATCCCACGCAGCCCGGGTCCTAGGGAGGAGGCGACGCGCTGCGCTCACTCACCTTTGTGGCAGTGGGACAGGAAGTAGGCACGGGCCCTCAGGTTCTCCCTGTCGAAGCGGTCTATGGAGATGGTTGGATACTCTGCCATCTGACCCTCGAAGGAGCTCATAGCGTCGGTCACCCTTAGCAGACAATGCCTAGCGAGTGAGCCGCTGAAGCCCCAGCCTCCGGCGGGCGCGCCGCTACTTCCGGGAACTTGCCACCGCCTCACCATTGGCCGGCAGGGCGCAGCAACCTCCAATCAGAGCAGCTCCGCTTTCGGGGTGGGCGGTGCCAACGAGCTTCCTGTTATTTCCGGCCCCCAGTCACCTGGGGGTTAAAACCAACCATCTGGGCTGCTTTGCGTTCACAGCTGAGAGGCTGGGTGGAATCTAGGCTGTAACGCGAGCAGTGGGCCTCCTCCCGGATACCCTGGCACAACACATCGTCGATTCGGTGAAGAGTTATCTGGGTCTGTGCAGGAACAAGAATGCGAAGGGAGACAACGTCCAGAGCAGGCGACTACATCCAAGGATGCGAAGCGAGATGCGGAGCTTGGCTTTGAAATCGGACTGCATTCTGCTTCCTTCTTGTCCACTGTGTTCCTGAAAGCTTGCTTTGGCTTCTCATCTTTCTGTCCTTTCCCATTGTCTTCTTTATGGGATAATCGTGAAGACTGTGTGAGAAAATTGTGTCAGTCTTGTGGTATATTCGAAAACTATTAGTCCCAGTTTCCATTTATAATCTACAAATTGAGTAAAATACACAATCTCTGACAATTCAAGCTCAGATGCATGATCTTAGGGTAGATAAGTAAAGATCCCAGGGAGAGTTTAGCTGCTAGCCTCCCCAACCTCCAACTCTTCTGAGATGTTTTATTGTTGTTATTGTTTTCTGGAAGTTAGAAAGATGTATAAAAGAAAAAAATGGTAGGGTGATAGATGAAAGATCTGGAGGTTTTAAACATCAAAGCAACTTTATGGAAAGGTTTGCTAAAGTATTGTGTAGGCCTACATGCTCAGTCGTGTCCGACTCTTTGTAACTCTATGGACTGTAGCCCACCAGGCTCCTCTGTCCATAGGATTTTCCAGGCAAGAATACTGGAGTGGGTTTCCATTTCCTTCTCCAGGGGATCTTCCCAAACCAGGGATGGAACCCATGACTCTTTTGTCTCCTGCACTGCAGGTGGATTCTTTATTGCTGAGCCATTGGAGAAGTCTTGTGAAAATATAAACATTCACCAAATAGTCGCAATAGCATTACCTGCACCCCCTTTGTAACAAGTCTCCTTAGACACCACTGCTGCTGCTAAGTCGCTTCAGTCGTGTCCGACTCTGTGTGAGCCCATAGACGGCAGCCCACCAGGCTCCCCTGTCCCTGGGATTCTCCAGGCGAGAACACTGGAGTGGGTTGCCATTTCCTTTTCCAATGCATGAAAGTGAAAAGTCAAAGTGAAGTTGCTCAGTCGTGTCTGACTCTTAGTGACCCCATGGACTGCAGCCTACCAGGCTCCTCCATCCATGGGAATTTCCAGGCAAGAGTACTGGAGCAGGGTGTCATTGCCTTCTCCACTTAGACACCACAGTATTATTTTAATCACAACTCCAACACCTGTGAGTTGTGCTTAGAATTGTGCAAGCTACTACTTTGTGCTAGCACTGTACAAGCCCTGCCATGATGACAGAGATGACTAAGATGTGTCTACAAGTCATTTTCAATCAATTTGGAGATAGACCTTTGCAGAACATGACAAATAAATGCTTCCACAGAGACACAAGGTAATGTAGGAATAATTCCAGTAACAATTCGATCTAACCAGGGAAATCAAGAATCAGAATGTCACCCTCAGGGAATATTAGCATATTCCTGCATCCTTGGCAGTCAGTTCTATTCAAATACAAATTCCGATGAAGTGCTGAGGAGGAAAGAGTAAGAAGAGAAAGTGGAGAGGAAGGGGGAGGAGTACACACCATTGTCACTACTCTGAGTAAAATACTCTGCTAGTATATATTGCCAACACATTTGATTTGGTATGAGATGGCTTGTCATAGGATAAAAGAGGGTGTCACTGTGGCTAGGCTGTCTATACCTAAAACCAGATCTTGCACTGAGCCTGATATCTGCAGAATCCAGTGTGTCTACTTCTGACAATGAAGCTCCTGGCCACAGGTCTTGATATGGCTCATATTCTTATTTTTTTATTTGTCCCTTTGTTTATCCTATTCTCTTTCCACAATGGATACAGTACAAGAGAATAAAGACAAATAGAGAGTTATAATAAAAAGAGGATAGGATAGAAAATAGTGAAGATGGATAAGCATTGCCCAGAGGCATGTGATGTGTACTCTTAGGATGAGTGAGCCATATATTTAGGTTGTGCTTTTTTTTCAGCTGACAATATAAGTAACTTGCATTATACACATACTATGTTCTATGCTATTCTTTTAGAAAAGAAAATACAGGCCCTGATTTAGCATTTCATCTGAGCCACTACTGTTTATGTAATCCTGGTTAAGGTAACCTCTCCAAAACTCAGTTTTCTCATCTTAAAATGGAGATAACAATAAAGCACACACAAGGCCCTGGAAAATGCTAAGAACTCAATAAATATTAGACACTCAGTCATGTCCAACTCTGTGTGACCCCATGGACTGTATGTAGCCCACCAAGCTCTTCTCTCCATGGGACTCTCCAGGCATGACTGCTGGAGTGGGCTGCCATTCCCTTCTCTAGGGGATCTTCCTGACTCAGAGATTCAACCTGGGTCTCCTGCACTGCAGGTAGATTCTTTACCATCTGAGCGACCAAAGAAGCTTCCAATAAATATTAGCCATTTTTATTTAGTGGGCACCAACTACTATATGATCTCACTGATATAAGGAATCTAAAGAAATTCAACTCTTGGAAACAGAGAACAGATTGGTGGTTGCCAGAGAAGGATGAGGGGTGTGGGAGAGATTGAGTGAAAGTGGTCAAAAGGTACAAACTTCCAGTTATAAGATGAAAAAGTCATGGAATGGAATGTACAGCATAGCAACTACAATCGACAATACTGTAGTGTATACTTGTGCTTAGTTGCTCAGTCGTGTCCAACTCTTTGTGACCCCATGGACTGTAGCCCGCCCACCAGGCTCCTCTGTCCGCGGGGATTCTTCAGGCCAGACTACTGGAGTGGGTTGCCAAGCACACTTCCAGGGGATCTTCACAACCCAGCGATCAAACCCAGGTCTACCGCATTACAAGCAGATTCTTTACCATCTGAGGCACCAGGGAAGCCCAGTATATACTTGAGAGTTACTAAAGAAGTGGATACTAAAAGTTTTCATCACTAGGAAAAAAACTAACTACATGAGGTGATGGATGCTTAGCTAGATTTATTGTAGTGATCATGTTGGTGCAGCATATACATGTTTCAAGACATTGTGTTGTTCACCTTAAACTTATGCAATGTTATATATAAATTATATCACAATACAGTTGGGAAAGAAAAGGAATGAGCTATTAATACAACAAAACAAAAGGGATGAGTCTCAAAATAATCTTGCTGAGCAAAAGAAGCCAGACAAAAGAAAGGTACATACTACATTATACCATTTATATAAAATAGAAAAATGTAAACTGATCTAAAGTGTCAGAAAGCAATCAACAGTCAACTTTGTACACAAGGAAACAAGTTCATTAACTTGATGTGGGTATGATTTCACAGGTATATACATATGCCAAAACTTATTGAATTACATGCTGCTAAATAT
Organism: Neotragus pygmaeus; assembly: GCA_006410875.1. NCBI lineage: Eukaryota > Metazoa > Chordata > Mammalia > Artiodactyla > Bovidae > Neotragus > Neotragus pygmaeus. Next base: position 1,444,392 of record SJYV01019910.1, read on the forward strand.
GTGCTATTTATTGCATTTCAATTATAGCTCAATAGATTTGAAAAAAAAATTAGAGAGTATATAGAGCTTCCCTAGGAGAAGGCAATGGCAACCCACTCTAGTATTTTGCCTGGAAAATCCCATGGACGGAGGAGCCTGGTAGGCTGCAGTCCATGGGTTCACTAAGAGTCAGGCACGACTAGCAACTTTGCTTTCACTTTTCACTTTCCTGCGCTGGAAAAGGAAATGGCAACACACTCCAGTATTCTTGCCTAGAGAATCCCAGGGACAGAGGAGCCTAGTGGGTTGTTGTCTATGGGCTCACACAGAGTTGGACACGACTGAAGCAACTTAGCAGCAGCAGGGCTTCCCTGGTGGCCCAGCTGGTAAAGAATCCACCTGCAATGTGGGAGACCTGGGTTCGATCCCTGCATTGGGAAGGTCCCCTGGAGAAGGGAACAGCTACTCACTCCAATATCCTGGCCTGGAGAATTCCATGGACTGTATAGTCCATGGGGTAGCAAAGAGTTGGACACAACTGAGTGACTCACTCACTCACGTAGGAGAATATAAACAAAGTAAACAAGATTGATAGGGATATTCCTTCTCTATAGGAGCTGAATGATTAAGAAGACACTTCAGAGATCAATGCAAAGAAATAGAGGAAAAGAACAGAATGGGAAAGACTAGAGATCTCTTCAAGAAAATTAGACATACCAAGGGAACATTTCATGCAAAGATGGACTCGATAAAGGACAGAAATGGTATGGACCTAACAGATGCAGAAGATATTAAGAAGAGGTGGCAAGAATACATGGAAGAACTGTACAAAAAAGATCTTCATGACCCAGATAATCATGAAGATGTGATCACTAATCTAGAGCCAGACATCTTGGAATGTGAAGTCAAGTGGGCNCTCCTGGCAATCTTGATTCCAGCCTGTGCTTCTTCCAGCCCAGCGTTTCTCATGATGTACTCTGCATATAAGTTAAATAAGCAGGGTGACAATATATAGCCTTGACATACTCCTTTTCCTATTTGGAATCAGTCTGTTGTTCCATGTCCAGTTCTAACTGCTGCTTCCTGACTTGCATACAGATTTCTCAAGAGACAGGTCTGAAAGAGATGGGAATACCAGACCACCTGAGGTTTTAGTACTATCAAAAATTCTTTATATATATATATATATTAGATTTCATTACTATTGCTTTTCAAAAGATACTCTTTTTTTAACTGTATCTTTTTAAATTATTTATTTATTTATTTTAATTAGAGGCTAATTACTTTACAATATTGTAGTGGCTTTTGCCATACATTGACATGAATCAGCCATGGGTGTCCATGTGTTCCCCATCCTGAACCCCCCTCCCACCTTCCTCCCGGTCCCATCCCTCAGGGTCATCCCAGTGCACCAGCCCTGAGCACCCTGTCATGCCTCTCATGCATTAATCATGACAAGATTAATTCTTTGTCAGTTACTTTGTTTGCTATTATTTTTCTCCCATTCTGAAGGCTGTCTTTTCACCTTGCTTATAGTTTTCTTCATTGTGAAAAAGCTTTTAAGTTTAATTAGGTCCCATTTCTTTATTTTTGCTTTTATTTCCTTTACTCTGGGAGGTGAGTCATAGAGGATCCTGCTGTGATTTATGTCAGGGAGTGTTTTGCCTATGTTTTCCTCTAGGATTTTTATAATTTCTGGTTTTACATTTAAATCTTTAATCCATTTTGAGTTTATTTTTGTGTATTGTGTTAGAAAGTGTTCTAGTTTCATTCTTTTACCAGTGGTTGACCAGCCCCACTTATTAAAGGGATTGTCTTTTCTCCATTGTATATTCTTGCCTCCTTTGTCAAAGATAAGGTGTTGATAGGTGCATGGATTTATCTCTGGGCTTTCTATTTTGTTCCATTGATCTATATTTCTGTCTTCATGCCAGTACCATACTGTAGTTTTGTACTATAGTCTGAAGTCAGGAGGGTTAATTCCTCCAGTTTCATTCTTTCTCATGATTGCTTTGGCTATTTGAGGTTTTTCATATTTCCATGCAAATTGTGAAATTATTTGTTCTAGTTTGAAAACTACCGTTGGTAGCTAGATAAGGATTGCATTGAATCTATAGATAGCTTTGGGTAGTATACTCATTTTCACTGTATTGATTCTTTTGATCCATGAATATGGTATATTTCTCCATCTATTTGTGTCATCTTTCACTTCTTTCCTCAGTGTTTTATAGTTTTCTATATATAGGTCTTTTGTTTCTTTAGGTAGATTTATTCTTAAGTATTTTATTCTTTTCATCACAATGGTTAATGGAATTATTTCCTTAATTTCTCTTTCTGTTTTCTCATTGGTAGTGTAGGAATGCAAGGGAATTCTGTATGTTAACTTTATATTCTACAACTTTACTATATTCATTGATTAGCTCTAATAATTTTCTGGTGTTGTCTTTAGGGTTTTCTATGTAGAAGATCATGTCATCTGCAAAACAATGAATTTCACCTTTTTCTCAAGTGCACACAGAACATTCTCCAGGATAAATCATATTCTGGGCCATAAATCTAGCCTTGGTAAATTCAAAAAAATTGAAATCATTTCAAGCATATTTTTCTGACCACAATGCAGTAAGATTAGATGTCAACTACAGAAAAAAAAAAAAAAAAAACAAGACTTTCCCCAAGAGGAACATGACTTTCCCCAAGAGGAACAGAAATGTAAATGATGGTAAATTTGTCTCACCTATGTTCTTCAAGGATGCCGAGTAAGTAAATTTGAGGAAACAGTTCAGATTTCACATGGAAATAAGCTAGACTGAAGAGCAAAGCTGCTTTATTTGTTCAGTGCATCTCCCACTACCCTCTTCCTCCTGAGGCTTTTCTATCAGCATTTCAGGCTTTCCTTTGTCCTATTTTTGGGATCCTTGAGGATGGCACCAGGCACCTCCCCACACCACACCCAGCTCCACCCCCTACAGAACAGGGCACTTGGAACCACTTTCCTCCCTTCTGTAAGCCTGTCCTAATTACAGGGACTGCTGTATAGATGACTTGGAGGGGACCTGCCCATCAGGAACTTGATATGCATGCATCAACAGTCAGTGCATGTCTGGCTGTGTGCACTTGGCCCTCAGGGCTTCTTTGAGGGTAGAACCCAGAGCCTTTCTGTTGGCAGTGAAAGGAGGGGTGATATTAAAACCTGCCTAGGACCCAGAGATGGAGAAGGCAATGGCATTCCACTCCAGTACTCTTTGCCTGGAAACTCCCATGGACGGAGGAGCCTGGTAGGCTGCAGTCCATGGGGTCGCTAAGTCAGTCACGACTGAGCGACTTCCCTTTCAGTTTTCACTTTCATGCATTGGAGAAGGAAATGGCAACCCACTCCAGTGTTCTTGCCTGGAGAATCCCAGGGATGGCGAAGCCCAATGGGCTGCATTCTGTGGGGTCGCACAGAGTCGGACACGACTGAAGCGACTTAGCAGCAGCAGCAGCAGAACCCAGAGAGAGAAATGGTCCCTCAAGAGGGAAAGGGGGAAACTACCCATAGCCTCTCTGTGCATGAGAAGCTCAGAAACGCACCTCCCCACTCCAGTCTTCCTTATGAAGGGCCATACTTTGTCCTACACGACTCACCTCCTTGGCCACATCTGTTTGGGCCTGAGCCTGGCCTGAGGGGAGGGCTGTGCTCTGGATGGCCTGTGAATAGCAGACTCAGGGATGAATGACTTCCGAAGACTCTCAGCAGACCTGGGGCACGTGGAAGCTGAAAAGCAGGGGCATGGAGGGCTGAAGAAGAAGATGCCCTAATACAAAGGAAAAAGAAGATGACTGGCTTTGGCAGGAGGGAGAGAGAGAGAGAGAGAGAGATAAAAGGTTGAGGCACCATAGAAGACCTGCAGCTCTGAAATATGCCGGGAACTGGACAAGGGGAGAGCCCAACAGTGCTGCCATGGGCCCCACACTTCTTGAAGTTTTGTGCCTGACTTTAAAATGTATGAAACAACACTGTATCCATAATAAATACAAGCTTATTCCACTGCAGAATTAGTATGAGAATTTACTTGACCTTAAGCAAATCAAAGATGTATTAAAAAGCAGAGCCATGACTTTGCCAACAAAAGTCTATCTAATCAAAGCTAGGGTTTTTCCAGTAGTCATGTATGGATGTGAGAGGTGGACCATAAAGAAGCCTGAGTGCTGAAGAATTGATGCTTTTGACCTGTGGTGCTGGAGAAGACTCTTGAGAGTCCCTTGGATTGCAAGGAGATCAAACCAATCAATCCTAAAGTAATATTCATTGGAAGGACTGATGCCGAAGCTGAAGCACCTGATGAGAAGAACTGACTCATTGGAAAACATCCTCATGCTGGGAAAGATTGTGGGCAGGAGAAAAAGGGGGTGGCAGAGGATGAGGTGGTTGGATAGCATCACCAACTCAATGGACACGAGTCTGAGCAAATTCAAGGAGATAATGAAGGACAGGGAAGCCTGATGTACTTCAGGCCATGGGGTTGCAAAGAATTGGACACAATTTAGTGACTGAACAGCAACAACAAGGAAATCAGTGTGCCTACATGGTGTACCATATTGACCTGGTTCCTTTCTGCGCTTCCTGAGTGGGTACCTGGAAGCTGGAGGGAAGAGAGGCAGGGGTACAGAGCACTGGGAGGATGTTACTTTCCCTGAGCACATTACTCCAAGGTGGCACCTTGTCAATAATACTTGAAGGTAATAATGTGGCCAAAACTACAAGTAAAGACACGGGTACTGTGTCCAAGGACTGTACTCGCCTCTGCCAACCAAGGCACAGCTTCTCCTCCCGGCCAGACATGTTCTCGTGCCCAGGGATGCTGGGTATCTGTGTCTGGATGAGCCATGTGGCCAGTGAGGCGTGTATCACCTGAGAGTTTCCTAGCATCTTGGGCCATTAGATGAGAAGGCACTGAAACTGGAAAACAGAACAAAGAGAAGGGTCTACCCTTCTGAAGAGAAAAAGAAGTGGTCTGAAAGTACATGATAAACACTCTCAGTGGTCAGAGCAGGGTCCTGGGCCTTGGATCTGGCTCCAGATCACTCAGGTTTTCAGCCATTCGATGGACAACAATCCCAGCAAAACAATGCTGAGATGTTGGTGTGTTATGGAGAAGTCTTACAGCACTGTTGCCATAGAGGTACGTCCCATATGACTTATGGGACAGGATAAGTAACAGCAGGATAAATAACATATCAGATTTGAATTGGGAATTATTTCCACAGAGCTCGATCACTGTCCCTACCTTGTGAACGACTTCTGAATTATCCACAACCATATGTTTGCCATCAGTCTTTTGAAGGTGTCTTCAAGATGTATAAAATCAGCAGCCTGATTTCTGCATCGTGGACAGGCTCCTGGCTCCACTTTACCTTTTTTGTTACCATTACATTAAAAAACAAGATTCAATGTTAAGAGTCGGAAAACATTCCATCTCCTGCCAGTTCCACACATGCTTGTCCCCCCGACACACACACCTACATGTAGATGTGTAAGCTTTATTGTTTTTCAATCAGTAAGTCACTCTTTGCGACCCTGTTGTCTGCAGCATACCAGGCTCCTCTGTCCAGGGGGATTCTCCAAGCGAGAATATTGGAGTGGGTTGCCTGCCCTCCTTCAGGGGATCCTCCCAAACCAGGGATGGAATCCAAGTCTCTTGCATTTCCTGCATTGGCAAGTGTGTTCTTTAACACTAACACCACCATGTAAACTTGACAAACCAGCCAACAGGAAAAGAGGCACAAAGATAAAACTAAAATGTGAGTTCTCAAGCTGAAAGTGTAGACACTGAAGTCCCAACTGAAACCGAGTTCTATTTCCCCCCTGCTAAATGGATCATTTAGCTTTCATCCCTTTCTCACTTTCACATATGTTACTATTGTCCTAAATTTCATGGTTCAGGGTTTTCCAATTAGCCTGCCGTAAGCATGTGCTTCAGGAGACAGCGCAGTTACATTTGGCACCGCCGACTCTGGGAAACGGCGGCTCAGGAAGAGCCAGTCCTGTCTGGGAACATTTCCTGAGAAGGTGGCAGGGTGCCACAGCCCAGCATACGTTTCACACTTCATCACACAGAGAAGGGGAGAGATGAGAAGTAACAGGATGGAATCTTAATAACGTAATCGAGGGAATCCCATGTAAGCTGCTCTGCATTAAAAGACAGCAATAGCTGGGCCTGTGAGCCTCAGCTACACTTGAACAGCAGGAGGCTCTCTAGGTAAGTGCTGGTTCTCAGGCCTGAGTTCGTCACAGATTGGCTTTCCACCAAACTGCCCCCCATCCAAC
>SJYV01019910.1:1458451-1503459 GCA_006410875.1 Neotragus pygmaeus
CCACCCCTGACCCTTCTTCAGTGCTCACCCTTGCCCAGTTCTTAACTGCCTCTGGGTCTGAAGCCCAGACACCATTCCCTCCATCAGAGTTTCTCATCCTTGGCGCAATGGACCTTCAGGCCAGGCAGTTCTTGGTAGTGGCAGGCTGACCTCCGCACTGCAGGATATTTAGCAGTGTTCTGGGCTGTCCCACATGGAGCCGGGAGCACCACTGCTCCATAGTTAAAGCTAGCAAAAATGTCTCCAGCTGGTGCCAAATGTCTTGCCACTTGAGAAGCACTGCTTTGCTGGAGACACTGTCCGCTTATTCCTCCTGTTCACTTATTAGAGCTCAACTGCAGTTTACTTCCATAGCCTCCTTTAGCCCCACTTTTAAAAATGATTCCTCTGATGCGAGCCTTTTATTCTGTGCTTCAGTTTTCCTTACTAATGCTTTGTAGTCACGAATCTGTGATGTGTCTACTTTTTAATGTCTATTCGTTCACTAGACCATAAGTTTCTTTGTTGGGGTGGGGGATGGTATACATTTTTTTATTGTATTAGATTTTTTAGTATTATTATTATTATTGGAGTATAGTTACTTTAAAGTTTTCCTTTCTGCTGTATAGCAAAGTGAATCAGCTATGCATATGCATATATCCCCTCTTTTTTGGATTTCCTTCCCAGTTTTGTCACCGTGGGGCACTGAAGAGAGTTCCCTGTGTTATACAGTAAATTCTCATTAACTATCTGTTTTATACAGAGTATCTGTCAATAGTATATATGTGTCCATCCTAATCTCCCAGTTCATCTCACCCCCGTCTCCCCCTTGGTATCCATATGTTTGTTCTCTGCCTCTGTGTCTNGAGAGTTCCCTGTGTTATACAGTAAATTCTCATTAACTATCTGTTTTATACAGAGTATCTGTCAATAGTATATATGTGTCCATCCTAATCTCCCAGTTCATCTCACCCCCGTCTCCCCCTTGGTATCCATATGTTTGTTCTCTGCCTCTGTGTCTCTATTTCTGCTTTATAAATAAGATTGTCCCCACCAGTTTTTTTCAGATTGTCCCCACCAGTTTTTTTCAGATTCCACATATGCATGTGTTGAATACGATATTCTTTCTCAGACTGTAAACTTGTTGAAGGCATGCTCATTTGTTCACTGCCTTCTTCCCAGCACTCATCATAGTGCCTGGCATGTTTCCATGTATCAAGAAACAAATATGAATGAACAAAATCAGGTTCCTTCCATAACCCCAGGTGCCTAAGGACTGTGCTCACTTATGCACCATCCCTAGCTGCTCCAATTTACATTATTTAAGACAGAAAAATAAATAATCAGAAGCTCTAAATATAACTGGAGAATAAAATGGCAACCCACTCCAGTATTCTTGCCTGGAAAACCCCATGGACAGGAGTGTGGCAGGCTGCAGTCCATGGGGTCACAAAGAGTCGGACACAACTGAGCAACTTTACTCACTCACTCTAAATGTAATAACCCCAAAAATTATCCCTTGAAATGATTCAGCTGCTCTCATATTTTAGGGTACAAATAAGTGCCTTTATTGTTGACTAGAAGGTACACCTAAGTCCATAGAGGGAAGTTTCTCCTCCTCCCATTTTCTCGTTGTATCAGCTGGTCTGTGTCCAGATCTGATTAACCGTAATAGGCAGCCCCTGCGTGGAGTCGCTTGAGCTGCATTAAAAGCCCATCTCTGTAATATTCCTTTTCCCAGACCCACTGGATTTTTGCTATTGTTGTTTTGGGTTTTGTTTTGGCCTCTGGCGTTACCTCTCAAGTGAAAGTATTGCCTTTCTTTCTACAAGGTGATGGCTTCTGCTCACCTCCTTGTTTTTGTGTCTCCCAGGAATCCAACTCATGGTACACGTGCTTTATTGCCCTGAGTAACTTGATAGCTCCTAACCAGACCATCATATCTGTCTCTCCATCAGGCTTTGCCACACTGTTCCATGTGTTGGAACATTATTGCCCAGAACCTTCAAGAAGCAATCTCTTAATTTCTAGGATGTATCTATCATCTTTCCTATCCACTTACCTGGCCCCTGATCTTAATGCCATTGTGCCGGATACACTGCACTTCCTATTCACTGTCTGCCTGACCCCTAACATCGCTTAGAAATGTGTAGTGGGAAAAACAGGAAAGGGCTCCCTTAAGTATTTTCTATAGGAATTAATGAAATACTTTTAAAATGTAAACTCCCTGAAATTAAAAATTGATTCTATTGTTAGCTAATTATAAAAGTCAGACTATGTTTGGCTCAGCTCAGTTCAGTCTCTCAGTCATGTCCGACTTTTTGTAACCCCATGAATTCAGCATACCACGCCTCCCTGTCCATCACCAACTCCTGGAGTTCACTCAAACTCATGTCCATCGAGTCAGTGATGCCATCCAGCCATCNAGAGTTGGACTGTGAAGAAGGCTGAGTGCCGAAGAATTGATGCTTTTGAACTGTGGTGTTGGAGAAGACTCTTGAGAGTCCCTTGGACTGCAAGGAGATCCAACCAGTCCATTCTGAAGGAGATCAGCCCTGGGATTTCTTTGGAAGGAATGATGCTGAAGCTGAAACTCCAGTACTTTGGCCACCTCATGCGAAGAGCTGACTCATTGGAAAAGACTCTGTTGTTGGGAGGGATTGGGGGCAGGAGGAGAAGGGGACGACCGAGGATGAGATGGCTGGATGGCATCACGGACTCGATGGACGTGAGTCTGAGAGAACTCTGAGAGGTGGTAATGAACAGGGAGGCCTGGTGTGCTGTGATTCATGGGATCACAAAGAGTCAGACACGACTGAGTGACTGAACTGAACTGACCTAGTTATGAGGTTTCCCTGGTGGTCCAGTAGTTAAGATTCCACATTTCCAATATAAGATTCAACCCAATCCTATCAAAATACCAAGAGCATTTTTCACAGAACTATAACAAATAATTTTAAAATGTATGTGGAAACATAAAAGACTCTGATAGCCAACAATATTGAGAAAAAAAGAACAGAGTTAGAGGAATAACACTTCCTGACTTCAGACTGGACTACAAAGCTACAATCATCAAAACAATATAGTACTGGCACAAGAACAGACTCATAGATTAGTGCAACAGGATAGAAACCCCAGAAATAAACATATGCACTTATGGTCAATCAATCTACCACAAGGGAAGCAAGTATATCTAATGGAGAAAAGACAGTCTTTTCAACAGTGGTGTTGGGAAAACCAGACAGCTACATAGAAAAGGTTCTAATTTCATTCTTTTACAACATCATATGCAAAGATAACTCAATATGGATTAAGGATCTAAATGTAAGAACAGAAACCATAAAACTCTTAGAAGAAAACACAGGTGTAATACTCTGACATAAATTATTGCAATATTTTTTTGTAGGTCTGCCCCTAAAGCAAAGGAAATAAAAGCAAAATAAACATATGGTACCTAATTAAACTTAAAAACTATTGCACAGCAAAGATAGCCAATGACAAGACCACCTACTAAATGGGAGTCAACCTACTAAATGGGAGAAAATATTTGTAAGTAATATGACTTATACAGCCCATGGTATCTCAAAAGAGTCAAACATGATTTAGAGACTAAACAACAACATAAGGGGTTAATATCCAAAATACATAAACAGCTCATACGATTAACAGCAACCTCCCCCAAACAACTCAATTTAAAAATGAGTAGAAAACCTGAATAGACATTATTCCAAAGAAGACATACAGATGACCAACAGGGACTTGAAAAGATACTCAGCATCACTAATCAACAGAGAAATGCAAATTAATACTACAATGAGGGCACCTTCACCTGTCAGGATGACTATCATCAAAAAGAACACAAATAACAAATACTGGTGAAGATGTAGAGAACAGAGATCCCTTGTACACTATTGATAGAAATACAAGTTAGTGCAGCCACTGTGGAAAACAGTACGGAAGTTTCTCAATATCCAAAATACCATATGACCCATCAGTTCCACTCGTGGTATATATCAAAAAAATAAACCCATTAATTCAAAAAGAATTAACCAGTGTTCATTGTTGTCATTCAGCTGCTCAATTGTGTCCAACTCTCTGTGACCCCATGTACTGCAGCATACTGTCCTTCACCATCTCCCAGAGCTTACTCAAACTCATGTCCATCAAGTTGGTGATCCATCCAACCATCTCATCCTCTGTTGTCCCCTTCTCCTGCCTTCAATCTTTCCCAGCATCAGGGTCTTTTCCAATGAGTCAGCTCTTCACATCCACCAAAGTATTGAAACTTCAGCATCAGTCCTTTCAATGAATATTCGGGATTGATTTTCTTTAGGATTGACTGGTTTGATCTCCTTGCATTCCAAGGGACTCTCAAGAGTCTTCTTCAGCACCACAGTTCAAAAGCATCAGTTCTTCAGTGCTCAGTCTTCTTTATGGCCCAATTCTCACATCTATACATGACTACTGGAAAAACCATACCTTTGACTAGATGGACCTTTGTTGGCAAAGTAGTGTCTCTCCTTTTTAATATGCTGTCTAGGTTGGTCGTAGCTTTTCTTCAAAGGAATAAGCATCCAGCAGCATTATTTATAATTGCCAAGACATGGAATCAACAGATGAATGTATCTCCTAGGCACCATGCTATACTGCTTCCACAGCATCACAGTAGCAGTGGTGGTGAAATATATTTATTCCAAATATGCCGTGTTAGTACCTACTTAGTGCTAGGCACTGTTCTTGGAATTTAGTTAATATCTCTCTCGATGGAAACTACATTCTAGTGAAAGATAAATACTAAAATATAAACAGGCAATGGGGGTGGAATGAATTGGGAGATTGGGATTGACACATATGCAAAATTGATACAATGTGAAAAATAGGTAACTAACAAGAACTACTGTATAGCACAGGGAATTCTGCTCAATGCTCCATGGTGACCTAAATGGGAAGGAAATCCAAAAATGAGGGGATATATGTATATGTTCTCTAGTGGATCAGACAATCAAGAATCTGCCTACAAGGCAGAAGACCTGGGTTCAACTCTGGGTTGGGAAGATCCCCTGGAGAAGGGAATGTCAACCCATTTCAGTAGTCTTGCCTGGAGAATTCCACCGACAGAGGAGCCTGGTGGGTTTCATTCCATGGGGTCACAAAGGGTCAGACATGACTTAGAGATTAACACTTTCACATTCATAGCTGATTCACTTTGCTGTACAGTAAAAAACCAACACAATACTGTAAAGCAACTATACTTCAATAATTTTTTTTGAAAAAGAAACAACCCAATATAAAAAAAAAAACATTACACTAAGAAAAGGAAAAAAGAAGCAATATAAAAATAGTGTATTCGGAGGTGATCAGACTTGAGGAAAAGAAACACTAGAACATAGTAAGAGGACTAGAGCTGGGTGGATGAAGATGGGTGAGTTGAGATATTAACAAAGAACTGAGGACAAGGAAGCGAGTCAAGGGGATAAATGGAAGGAGGCAGCTAAATCCTTAGTGTGGGGGCTAGGAGATGAACAGCCAGGTCGCTGTTGCTGAGCAGTGTGATCCAGGGCTGCAGAACAAGGGAGGAGTGATTGAGTGTAAATCACTGTCGGGCTTTGGTGGTTTTTACTCTGTAAAATGGGAGATCATTGCAGGATTAGGAGAAGAGAAATGACATAATTTTCTAATAAGATCAAGTCTGTTGTTTTGCTGAGAATAGACTGCAAGGGACAAGAGAAGCCTGTTGGGAACTCCTGCAATAACCAGAAGGGGAAAAGTGATGGTGGCTTGGGGTGGATGTAAGCAGTAAAGCCAACAGATTTTGCAGATGGATGGATATGTTGCGGACAAATAGCAAGAGAAAATGAACTCTAGTGACCACTTACTGAAAGTGGGAGACCATGGAAGGGGAAGAATTAACCATGGGTGTTTGGAGGGTAGTTGTTTGGGACAACCATATGGATGTTGAATAGTGCTTTTCTTGTGGCCCAGCTGGTAAAGAATCCACCTGCCACGTGGGAGAGCTGGGTTTGATCCCTGGGTTGGGAAGATCCCCTGGAGAAGGGAAAGGCTACCCACTCCAGTATTCTAGCCTAGAGAATTCCATGAACTGTATAGGCCATGGGGTAGCAAAGAGTCGGATACGACTGAGTGACTTTCACACACATGGATGCTGTTATACCTTGGAGTTTAGAGATCTGGGTTAACGAAATAAATTTGAGAGTTGTAAGTAAAGAGGCAGTATTTTAAATACAATAATGAAGGTAATGTTGGAAAAAATAATTAAAGCTATAGACGTCATTTATCATAGGTTTACTAGATTGTCATGCACTATGCTCAGCTCTATGGATTGGTTAATTTAAGAGGTGGGACAGATAGGAGATATTTAGTATCAGGGACCAGAAGCCCAGTGGTCTCTATTCCTTGATTGGCTTTTTTAGGGAATGCTGTCTGTGACTGATGCAGTGGCAAGTGATACAGTCCTCTCTCTACCTCTAAGAGGGATTGAGACAATTGCAAGTCTCCATCCAGAAATCCGCTTTCAAGCTCCAAACTAGGCCCCGCCCCACGCGCTTGCGCACAAAGGCCCCTTCACAGGGGGTGGGGCCTGAGTGAATACAAAGGGGCCTAAGTAAGCTGCGAAAGGCGTTGCCAGGTAAAGGAAGCGTTGCCAAGGCCGTGACAGTTGGCCTCTGGCTGGCCCAGCCCAGGCCACGGATCCCAAGTGGAGAGCACGAGCACCGCTGGGCTCGCTTGCAAGCCCCTGGGCGGGGCGCCCAGGCCTCTCAAGGATGGCTGAGCGAGGGTTACCCCTGCGAGCAGGACCCAAGGGTGAGAGGCCCCGTTGTGGAGGGATGGGTGCGCCCTCTCCAAAGCCATCCAGGGTCCACCCCTTCTTCTTCAGGGTACCTGAGATTTGTCCGCCTCCGTCCTCTATTTTTCTCGTTTCCTCTTTTTATGGAAGGGGCTTTAATTTCAACTCTCGGTGGTTTCCAGGCGGCCCTGTGCCCCCTTTGTCTTTAGGGATCGCGATTCTGGGGCTCCTTTCTGAGTTCCTCCTGCGGGGCGACCATTTGATCCCCAGTGTTGAGGACGCTTTCTCCATTCCAGTCTTCTCTAGGCAGATTTTGCCTCACAGACGTGATTGCTGATTTCTGGAAGAAAAAAAAAAAGTTTGAGGGACCAGAGAAGTCACGCTAGTCACCTTGCAGGGGAGGGGCTTTGTGCTGCAGAGGTACACAGCCCACCTGGACGATGGACCTCCAAGGCTTGGGCTCTGGGAACCACTTTTGTTGTTCAGCTGAACACCAGCAACTTTGGGAACTGTGAGAAATTTAGAGGTTATCAAGTGACTTGCTAGTTAAAGAGCCCTTCTGACAAATCCTGCCTTGCCTAGGAACAGAAAAAAATAAAATGGGCAAAAAAATGGGAGATTAGCCTTACTGATGACCTTTGGAGTTTGAAAACTAAAAGCACTTTTAAAAGCGAGAAGGTGACATATGTTTGCACAGAAAGGAGTTTGACAGTACATCAAATGCTTCTTCTGTTAGATCTGAGCCTCAGATTGTCAGGGAATTAACATCAGTTGGATTTTTCAATACCCATGTAAATCCTAATACTGTTTAATAAAATCTGATCTTTGCACAGTAGGGAGGCATTGCCATTTCCTGTGTCTCCAGATACAACTTAGTATTACAGAGGTAAAAAGTATTTCAAATCAGTTATTTTTTGCTACAGCTGTCATTAAAACTTACAAAGTGGGAAAGGTTACCAGCAGAATTAGTGCAGTCACTGAATTTCTGAGAATCACTGAAATCTTTAAGGAATTTTAAGTTGATTTTTTCCTATTTTTAGTTTCATTCTGTTTTTAGTAAATAGAAAGCTGTAAGAAGGTTTTGCAGCTGGCACAGTAGTAAAGACTCCACTTGGCTTTAATATCATAAGTATTCACTGTTATAACTGAAATTCAAATTCACTTACAGGATNTTCCTATTTTTAGTTTCATTCTGTTTTTAGTAAATAGAAAGCTGTAAGAAGGTTTTGCAGCTGGCACAGTAGTAAAGACTCCACTTGGCTTTAATATCATAAGTATTCACTGTTATAACTGAAATTCAAATTCACTTACAGGATCTACTTTATTAGGTCTCATTTAATGTATTTCAGCTAATAGAACCATACTGAAATAGAAAAATGAATTCAAGGAATCATGATGAAAATTCTAGGCTCTACTTTCATAAATGACTATAATATATACTGATATATAATAATTATAATATTAAAATGTAATATACATATATAATATGTACTATAAAATATTATTGTTCACTGTTCAGTCACTAAGTCATGTCTGACTCTTTACACCCTGTGGTTTGCAGCACACTAGGCTTCTCTGTCCTCAGTCTTCCGGAGTTTGCTCAAACTCATGTCCATTGAATCGGTGATGACATCCAACCATTTCATACTCTGTTGCCCCCTCTCCACCTGCCCTCAATCTTTCCCAGTATCAGGGTCTTTTCCAATGAGTCAGCTCTTCATATCAGACAACCAAAGTATTGGAGCTTCAGCTTCAGTCCTTCCAATGAGTATTCAGGGTTGATTTCCTTTAGGATTGATTGACTGGTTTGATCTCCTTGCTGTCCAAAGGGTTCTCAAGAGTCTTCTCCAGCACCATAGTTTGAAAGCATTAATTCTTGGGCATTCAACTTTCTTTATGGTCCAACTCTCACATGAACACATGACTACTGGAAGAACCATACATAACTTTGACTATATGGACCTTTGTGATGCCTCTGCTTTTTAATATGCTGTTTAGGTGTGTCATAGCTTTTCTTCCAAGAAGCAAGCAACTTTTAACTTCAGGCTGCAGTGATTTTGGAGCCCACTAAAATAAAATCTGCCACTGTTTCCATTTTTCACTATCTATTTACCATGAAGTGATGGGACTGGATGCCATGATCTTGGTTTTTTGAATGTTGAATTTTAACCCAGCCTTTTCACTCTCATATATAATAAATATTAAATGAATGATATTTTTGGGTAATAAGAAGTAGCTGAGAAAACAAGTGCAAGATTATGTCTTTGAAAAATTGGCTATACTAATTTGATGACTATACAGTTACTTAGAGTTGAAAATTTAATTTCAGAAACTAAGTTGTTTTATTTTTAAATTTTTTAATATAAATTTATTTAATTGGAGGATAATTACTTTACAATATTGTATTGGTTTTGCCATACTTTGACACGAATCTACCATGGGTGTGCATGTGTTCCCCATCCTGAACCCCCCTCTCATCTCCCTCCCCATCCCATCTCTCAGGGTCATCCCAGTGCACCAGCCCTGAGCACCCTGTATCATGCATCGAACCTATACTGGCAATCCATTTCACGTATGATAATACACGTGTTTCAATGCCATTCTCCCAAACCATCCCACCCTCGCCCTCTCCCACAGAATCCAAAAGACTGCTCTATACATCTGTGTCTCTTTTGCTGTCTCACATACAGGGTTATTGTTACCATCTTTCTAAATTCCATATATATGTGTTAGTGTACTATATTGGTGTTTTCCTTTCTGGCTTACTTCACTCTGTATAATAGGCTCCAGTTTCATCCACCTCATTAGNATGAATTTGTGGGGGAGAAAGTGGTCTCCCCCTCCCTATTCTTGTGCCATCTTAGCTGTCTTGCTCCTAAGTTGTTTTAAAATCAGTGATCTCAGTACTAGGACATAGAAACAGCTTTTACCTACTGCATAGATAGTCCATCTTCTCATATCAGAGCACAGTGACCTGAGTTACTGGCCTGCAGTGAGTGGCATGTTTCCGAACAGTTAAGAAAAGAAAAAGGAGGAAACCATTGCTTCCCCTTAAGAAGAAAAGGAAGATTGATCTCATATTCCCTTTTTAGGGAAAAAGAGGGAGATAAAATTTTGAATATGATTGAATGAAATCATGGTAGGATACTTTGACAATCTCCTGAGCAGTTGAAAATAAGAGAGTGAGGGGTGTCTTCCCTGGTGGCTCAATGGTAAGAATCCACTTGTCTGTGCAGGAGACACAGCTTCAATCCCTAATCTGGGAAGATTCCATGTGCCTCAGAGCAGCTAAGCCGGTGCACCACAACTATTGAGTCATCCGGGAACCACAATCTCTAAATTTACGTGCTGCAACTACTGAAGCCTGTGCCCCCTAGAGAACATGCTCTACAATAAAAGACGCCACGGCAATGAGAAGCCTGCACTGCAACTAGAGAAAAGCNTGAGTCATCCGGGAACCACAATCTCTAAATTTACGTGCTGCAACTACTGAAGCCTGTGCCCCCTAGAGAACATGCTCTACAATAAAAGACGCCACGGCAATGAGAAGCCTGCACTGCAACTAGAGAAAAGCCCGCGCAGCAAAGAAGACCTAGCACAGCCAGAAACATACATAAATAAAACTGAAAACAAAAGTCAGAAAAGGATTTCAGAAATGTGTAAACTGTCATTTGAAATGCCAGAATCAGTCTGCACCGCTTAAGACATCACTCCAGGATTGACTTTATTTCCAAAATAGGACATGGATCTTTCTTACTTTTGGAATTGAATGTTTAAAAAGCTAACATATTTAATGGGATTCTTAACTCTAATTTTTAAAAAATCTACTTTGGTTTATTCTTAAAGGGGTTTCCCAAACTGTCACTACTGTGTTATCTAATGTACTTTTTTTTAAACATCTTTCAGAAATACTTAGTAAGAAGACCTGTGTAGCCATGGCTATTTCTGATGTGAAACCAAAATCAATAAGTCGTGCCAAAAAATGGTCAGAGGAGATAGAAAATCTGTACAGATTTCAACAAGCAGGATATCGAGATGAAATTGAATATAAACAAGTGAAGCAAGTTTCTATGGTAAGATTTATGCCTCTACAAATCTGAACTCAAAATGAATTTGTTAGAGGGTGAAAAGCACTAAAAAATAAAAAACAAACAGAAAACCCACCACCAATAAAGCACTAGAGAATACTGAAAGGGAATTCTACCCCAACCCTCTGATTTTACTGATAAAGAGACTAAGGTTCAGAAGAATGATTTTCAGGTAGACTGCAGCAAGAGGTCTCAGCACAGAAACATTAAGAATTTTCTAGCTTTTACTGAGCAACTGTGCTGTGCCAGACAAATCCTTTATGGTAGGCCATAACTCTCACTAAGGTGAGGGTTCTTATAAGTTCTCTTATCAGATATTCAGTTTGTTTACTTTCTGTGTTTTTAAATTTCAACTGCAAATTATATGCTTAGTCGCTCAGTCGTGTCTGACTCTTTGCAACCCCATGGACTGTAGCCTGCCAGGCTTCTCTGTCCGTGGCAATTCTCCAGGCAAGAATACTGGAGTAGGTTGCCATGCCCTGCTCCAGGGGATCTTCCCAACCCAGGGATCAAACTGGTTCTCTTGCATTGCAGGTGGATTCTTTATCAGTTGACCTACCAAATTCTGCCTTAGGGAACAAAATC
This sequence comes from Neotragus pygmaeus, assembly GCA_006410875.1. NCBI lineage: Eukaryota > Metazoa > Chordata > Mammalia > Artiodactyla > Bovidae > Neotragus > Neotragus pygmaeus. The sequence continues at coordinate 1,469,909 of SJYV01019910.1, forward strand.
TCCTGACTTTGGCTGTATACTCCAGGCTTTCTTGAGAGAGTGGAGACATGGTTTTGCTTTTCAAAGACTAGACAAAATCTAGATATGGCCCTAGTTTATAATGTGTTTTAAAAAAATGCATTTATCCTACTGAATATGGGGAGACTGGGTTTTGAGGAATATTATAGAATATGATATTGTATTCATAAATGTATATTCGGTTTTGGAGTTGATATTACTACAAAGTATTTATTATTGTTTATTTTCAAATTGTTTTATTATTATTAACTATTTTTCAGAGAGACATTCATGGGCAGGTTTTTCAGATCCCCTTATTTTTTTTCTTTCTTCATTCTACTTGTTGATCTCTACTCCACATTTCCTAAAAAACCAGACAGAAAAATATGATGAAGGCAACCCAGAGCTAAAGTGTAATAGACTCTTTCATTTAATGGACGTTAACTTAATAGAGAGTATTAGCAATGGTGAGGTATAAAATTTAAAATACTGATCGAATGAGGATTTGACTGATGATTGTGACCTTCCCACATCCCTTTTTTCAATTCTAGTAGCATTTTACACTTCGGTCCACATTACCAAAAGGGAGTTTTCATTACTTTATTATCTGTGGCTTTTAAATAGGCAAAACACAAGCATTAACATTTTACTGCAGGTCAGAAATAAGCTCCATATACCTTGCCTTCACACTGGGATGCCCCTGAAAGGTGTATAAGACCCAGGGACATACAGGCACTCCTGCCCCTACACCACCATTACAGAATCTGTTGGGACTGAGCTCAGAGATGAGATCAGATTTAAGGGAACACGAAGAACACCTTTAAAGAGAAAGTCCCCAAAAAGCACCTGCGGGATTTGTGTGTGTATGTGTGTATAATGAAAGGAAGAACACCACTATCCACTGAATGACTTGACAATTACAGAGACGTTTTGTATTTTACTTCTGTGTATATTTTTTGGGTACCTGCCCTGTACCAGTTTTTGTGCCAGAAGCTTTAAAAAGATAAATATAAAATCAAGTGCCTGACCTCAGGAAATTTAGTGGGCCAGTGGAAAGAGTATAGACTGTGAAATCGGTCTGCCCAGGCTTTGCATCCTGGCTCTCCCCCTCGGCTGTGTAACCCNGTACCAGTTTTTATGCCAGAAGCTTTAAAAAGATAAATATAAAATCAAGTGCCTGACCTCAGGAAATTTAGTGGGCCAGTGGAAAGAGTACAGACTGTGAAATCGGTCTGCCCAGGCTTTGCATCCTGGCTCTCCCCCTCGGCTGTGTAACCCTGAACAAGGTTAATGCTTACCTTGCAGAGTTCACGTGTAAAAGGGCAATTCCAGTGCCTGCTTTGGAAAAATGTCTCAAATTAAATGAAATCAAGCGTTGGAAATACCTGATTTTGTGGTGCTCGGTAGTAATTCATTGAGTGAATGGTGTTTGGTGAATGATAACTCTTATTATTCCTATATCTTGGAGTGGAAGATTAAGAGTGATGAACAATGAAAACTTACATGAGTGAAAATATATGCCCCCCCCAAATTAAAGGAAGATAAAAATTTCTTCCTTTAAGGACAATCTTCCAAAAGGGCTTTGTGTCCCAAGAGGCATTTGCACTGGGCTGTAGAGGATGGACAGGATGATACCCAAAGGCTTGCTTTGATTGGCAGTGGTCTGAAGGGCTTGAGTGATGGTCTTTGTTCTTATCTGAAGTACATGTCCTTATAGACACTATCAGTACTGACTGATTTCCTGCCCAAGGAGAGCTGACTTGAGGACTATGTCAACCCCCCAACCCCATCCCCACCACCACTCTCTAAGAATGAAGTTTTCCTAGGTTGAATGGGAGTGATGGGTAGAAAGCCAAGAAGGAAAAATTATGAAACAGCAAAGGGTTATAGAAGGAAAAAAGCCTAGAGGTTGATGAGACAAAACCAATTTAGCTACTTGGAGGCCCCTCCTGATTTCCAGGGACAAAGCAGCTGGAAGCAGGACCTTGGTCCTTGTCTTCCTTGAAGAAAAATTCAGCAGAGAGACTGTGAAGCACATAAAGTGTTTATTGGAAGCAAAGAACCTGTAGAGGAACACCTGGGCAGGCTCAGAGTGAGCTGTACCCAGTAGAGGTGGCTTAGATCGCTGATGTGGGGGTGCAGTCGCCTGGGTTATCTCTGACTAGCTGTCTTGTTTGTGCCCACATTTGGTCTGACTCAGGGTCCTTCATGGTGGATGTGTGTGCATCTCTCACCCAAGATGGATTCCAGCGCAAAGGTGTCTGGGAGGTTGGTAGGACATCCTGTGAGCTGGTGGCTCCTCCCTCTTTTGTCTCCTTCTGAGACTGATGATCTCCTCTGTGCATGGGTCCAGCTGGGAAATCCCCTTGACCACAAGAATGAGAAAAATGGGGTCGCTTTGTCTTCTGCCCCAGTCAGGGCTCTCATCCTGCTGGTCTTACCTCAAAGTGTCAGCGGGAGAAGTGGCCGCAGCTGCTCAGCCTGGGCCCACCTGTCTCCTTCCTCACTCCTCATGAAGTGCTGTGGAGCAGCTGCAGTCTACTGCTTCTTCACTGAGTGAGGTGGTTGGGGGACCCTAGTAAATGAGAGAGCCTGCTGTTGGCCTCAAGAGAAAGAGAGCAGCAGTGATGTCTTGAGAACTTCTTTCTCTCTCCACTGAGGATAGTGGAAACCACGAAGTCAAGCAGGCTTGACCTAAGTGATGGAAAACATCGCTTTTCTCTGTGATGTACCTGTCAGAGAGCCTGCCAGGGTTCATCAGATAGGCTGCTACCCATTCTTGCTAACTCCTGAATAAATGAGATGACAAGAGAAAGCAAAAATACATTGTTAGAAAATAAAAGAGGTATATTCGTTTATATTCGTGGAGGTTTTGTATTCCAGTTTGGAAGTTGTGATTTATAAGTCTGGAGAATGAGTAGCTGCCAGTAGAGATGATGTTGAAGAACAGGATTTGGTTTTGAATGCCATGAACACAAAATCCAAAATAATTGGGTTTTGACAGTGATGGAGTAGACGTCACACCATCCGGAAGCAACATATCTAACCAGAGCAGAAATGCACTGGCCTGAGCAAGAAGGTATAATGTGAATTCACAGAGGAAGGGGAAAAAAAGGTCCAAACCGGATCAAGCCAAACAATCAAGTAAGCAAACCAACATGGCAAATGAGAAAGACTAAGGTGGAGAAGCTAAGAAGAGGTTGCTGAAGACACTGTTCATGACCTCAAATTTCTATGAAAATGAGCTTCAAGGTGTGCACGTGAAATATGGACATGAAATAAACATTCACCTTTAGAGACATCCAGTCTAGCTTCTTACTGTTGCCTGGGCCTAGCCCTAATTCCCTCCTTCGGTATTATTTTCAGAAGTTAGTAAGTAATAATGCCTAAAATCGTTTGTACATATAAGAAGAATAAAGTTTAGATTATCCGAATGTTTTATCTTGGCTGCAGAGCAGAAATTTAAATCTAGAAATTGGGATCTAGGGAGAAGCATTGAACCAGTTGTCCTTCAGTATAAGGTTACAATGTAAGACAAGTGTGTTGTATGTGTGTTTTTTATGTGTGTGTGTCTATGTGTCTACAAGTGTAAGACATCACTAAGAGCTCTGTTTGATGTGACTTGCACTTTTAAATGTTTGATAGTGAACAATTATATGAAAGGATCATTACAATATTTGTGTTTTGGTTTTGGATGTACAGGTAGATCGTTGGCCAGAGACAGGATATGTGAAGAAGCTTCAGAGAAGGGACAATACTTTCTATTACTACAACAAACAGAGGGAGTGCGACGACAAGGAAGTCCACAAAGTGAAAATTTATGCTTACTAGCCTTTCTTCTCAGTATTACTTGTCGTGATCTTTTTTAAAAATCTGTTGTTTCATTTGACATCATGTAAGTGTCATTTTACAAAATTCCCACAAGTGCAGACTCTGATGGAATATTTTGAGACACCAAAAGTTGGTCTCTGGTAATCATCCCCTTTTGGTCTAAAATATAACTGTGGTAGCATGCCACTGATGCCCGCCTCAGTCTGGTTCTTCCTGTTTTAACTGTGGTAATGTTAACAGCTGTGCAGGGGAAGAGAAAGCCCCCCCCCCCAGGAAACCATTCAAGTGGTTGTGTAGAAGTGAGGCCCACCCCCAGCCCCCCAGCCTTTACCACTTCACTAGACCATCACTTTGAACTGCCAGATCTGCATTTTGTGGCCCAGGAGCTTTCTCTCGCCTCTAGATTCCTTTGCTTTTCACTGAATTGCCAAGAAATGATGGTGCCTGGGGCAGACAGGTGCCAGCCACCTGCTTCCTCTAGAGGAACGTTAATCTCCTGAGGTTAATCTCCAGTCATATGCCACAGTATCTCATTGGATGATGTAGGCAGTTGGTTATCTCCCTTCCTCACCGCTTCCCCCACTGCCCTGCTGGTCCTCTTCCTCTGAGTCACCTCCTTGGACTTGAAACCTTGTCCTGGGTCAGCTTCTGGGTTGCCCTTGAATCACCACCACAGAAAATATGTTCCAGTGCTTCCTTTAATCACTGCAGTAATAGCCCAAGTATAAGGAAGGCTATCACCTTGGAGACTTAAGAAGTGCCCCCAGATCAGTGAGTCATGAGGACTTTGAATTTAAATAGATGAAAGATAGCCTTTTATTGTAAATTTTTGTCACTGGGCTTCCCTAGTGGCTCAGATGGCAAAGAATCTGCCTGAAAAGCAAGACACCTGGGTTCAATTCCAGGGTTGGGAAGATACCCTGAAGCGGGGCATAGCAACCCACTCCAGTATTCTTGCCTGGGATCCCCTGGACAGAGGAGCCTGGTGGGCTACAGTCCATGGGGTCGCAAAAGAGTCAGACACATATAAAGCAACTTAGCATGCATGCATGCACAAGACTTTTTATTTGTCTCCATTGACAAGTTCTGACCATTAAATAGATTTCACGTCATGAGCTTGATAGCTTACAGGTGAATGATGCTGGATATGTTGGATCTCTGAAGATTTATCTTGGGACCAGGGACCAGGCTTGATCACTCAAGAGCTTATATGTAGCAGAGTTTTCTTAAAGTATAAAAAGGGACAGAGAAAGCTTCTGACATAGACATCAGAAGAGGAACAGAGAGTGCCCCCCTTGCTAGTCTAAGCAACGGAGCTATACACTTTTTCAGTTGGTTATTACAGTAAATGAAAAAAAATGTCTCAAGGTTGTTAAGGTCTTATCAGATGCACTCCCAGAATATACATTTTAATATGACAGAATTAGTCAGAAGCTTCTCAAGGAGAAACAGGTCCTCAAGCAGGATACAATGTTATATTAATATGACAAAACAGTGTAGAAAAAAATGTGTACTTTTCTCCTCCTTGAGAACTCGAGACTCCTATCTCCTCCTTGGGCACCCCAGACTTCTTATCAACCTACCCAGGAACTGACTCTCTAAAGCTCATATTTATCAATTCATTCAACTCCAGGCCTGCTTTTGCAGAACTATGTGGCCTCATGAAACTCCATTAGTTTTCCTCAAAGTTGTGCCTTTTCAGAACAAACACATAATGGAAAGGATAAATAGACCAGCAAGCCTCTTGTATGCCTTTCACATGCTGCCTGGTGTCATCTTACTGACCACTTGTTTCAAGTCATGTTTCTGTACCTCTCTCGTCAGGATCACAGTCTATCATTTTCCAGATTTGACAGACCACTCAGTGCTGAGCATAGGAGGTTTTCTGAACCTGATCACGCTTTTAAAAAAATTTACCATGGTAGGATAATTGACCCCAAAGACAGCCACATTCCTAACCCTGGAACCTGTGGGTATGGCACCTTACCTGGCTAAAGAAACACTGCTGCTGCTGCTGCTAAGTCGCTTCAGTCATGTCCGACCCTGTGTGACCCCAGAGATGGCAGCCCCACCAGGCTCCCTTGTCTCTGGGATTCTCCAGGCAAGAACACTGGAGTGGGTTGCCATTTCCTTCTCCAATGCATGAAAGTGAATGTGATTAAAAAGAGAACTTGATATGGGGACATTAACCTGGAAAACCTCAGCAGACCCCATGAAATCACCCAGGTCCTTAAAGAGGGCAGCAGGCAAGTCAGAGTCAGAGGAGATGTGATGAAAGAAGCAGAGGTCTGAGAGAGGTAAGGCAGAAGCCAAAAGCCCCCCCCAAAACCACATAAAGCCTCTAGAAGCTAGAAAAGGCCAAAAATTGATTCTCCCCTCCTAGAGTCTCCAAAAGAAACACAGCTCTGCAAACCACTTGGTTTTGCCAAATAAGACCCCTTTTAGACTTCTGGTTTCTAGTCCTGTAAGAGAATAAACTCATGTTGTTCTACACACCAGTCTATGGTAATTTATTACAGCAGCATCAGGAAACAGACATTGACACGACACAGATAAAGCCAATAACATCCATAGTCTTGAACCATCCATGGCCTGCCATTTCTGATATTTTGTTTGAGGTTAAGGTTCAATCCAAGAGGGACTTCCCTGGTGGTCCAGGGGTTAAGCCTCTACCTTTAAATGCAGGGGTCGTGGGTTTGATCCCTGGTTGGAGAACTAAGATCACACACGACTTCAGAAAGTTTGGAGTGAGGCCAGACTTTTTAAAACAATTCAATCCAAAGAAGTTGCTCAGGCAGTTTTTGTCTGGAATCCTCTTAGTAATTAGCGTGAAGGTTCTAACTGCCACGGGACCTCTGCAGCAAGACTCACTTCACGAACATGGCCCTAGGGGCTAAGACATGCAGTTTTGGTTCACAGAGTCCACATGACTGGCACTTTCCGCCTATGCCTTATGGTAAGCTCAGATGGTGCCAATATTCCTTAACAAATGCAAAAACCACTTTCTTCTTGGCCACCCTTCCTAAGTGCTGGTGCCAGCTGACCACTATGGTGCTAGAGAGCAGCGTTCGCAATCACTCGTAATAGGGTACCTGTTCTGTAGTGGGACTCGGCCCACAGGCCTTGGTCCGTGGTGGACACTGCCTCCCTGCCAAGGGAAGCCCAGTCCTGTTCCATGATGGACAGTGGGGAATAGCTGTTCTAACACACAGTTGCCAGTTTCAGCCTGAAGCTGCAAGAGGGCCAGACGATACAGCTGTGGTCCAGCATCTCTGGTAGGAATGTCAGGGGATCTTTCTCTCTTGGGAACCAGAGAACTGTTTGGTTTCTGCCATTAAATTGTACTCTGTGATGCCTGTCAAGAAGCTGCTGATTGGAATATTACTCAGCCATAAAAAGGAACAAACTTGGGTCATTTAAAATACTTAGTAGTGTTAGTATACTACTGTATCGGTGTTTTTCTTTCTGGCTTACTTCACTCTGTATAATTGGCTCCAGTTTCATCCACCTCATTAGAACTGATTCAAATGTATTCTTTTTAATGGCTGAGTAATACTCCATTGTGTATATGTACCACAGCTTTTAGAAAGATGGTAACAATAACCCTGTATGCGAGACAGTAAAAGACACACAGATGGGAGAGGGAGAGGGTAGGATGATTTGGGAGAATGGCATTGAAACATGTATAATATTATGTAAGAAACGGATCACCAGTCCAGTTTCGATGCAGGATACAGGATGCTTGGGGCTGGCACACTGGGATGACCCAGAGAGATGGTATGTGGAGGGAGGTGGGAGGGGGGTTCAGGATTGGGAACTCAGGTACACCCATGGCGGATTCATGTTGATGTATGGCAAAACCAATATAGTATTGTAAAGTAAAATAAAGTAAAAAAAAAAAAATAAAATACTTAGTAGTATAGTATTAATTTAAGGTTTTCAGGCTTTTTTGTGGCATTATGTTGCTTGAACACTAGGCCAATTGACTTATTTCTCAGGACCAATATCACATGTGGCCCAGTGGTAAAGAATCCACCTGCAATGCAGATAATGCAAGGAGACTTGGATTTGGTCCCTGGGTCAGGAAGATCCTCTGGAGAAGAAAATGGCAACCCACTTCAGTATACTTGCCTGGAAAATCCATGGACAGAGGAGTCTGGTGGGCTACAGTCCTAGGGTGGCAAAGAGTCGGACACAACTTAGTGGCTAAACAACAGCAGTGGGAATCTGCTATGTTAAAAAGGGAGCCCAGCCTGCTGTCTTGTGATGATCTGGAGGGGTGGTACTGGGGAGGGGAGGGAGGCTCAAAAGAGAGGGGGTGTATATATATATAATTATGACTCATTTGCATTGTTGTTTGGCAGAAACCAGCATATTGTAAAGCAATATTTTCCAATCAGAAAATAAATAAAGAGAAAATCAAATACCATATATTAATATTAACACATACCGGTGGAATATAGAAAAATGGTACAGTTGAACCTATTTCCAAGGCAGGAATAGAGACACAGACTAGAGAATGATGGGGGAAGAGGAGGGTGGGATGAACTGATAGACTTGACATATAGACACTGCCAGGCATAAGCAGATAGCTAGTAAGCTGACGATAGCACAGGGAGCTCAGCCCAGTGTTGTGTGGCAACCTAGAGGGACGGGATGGGGGGATGGTGAGGGGGAGGGTGAAAGAGGGAGGGGATATATATTATATATACATATAGCTGATTCACTTTGTTGTACAGCAGAAACCAACACAACATTGTAAAGCAATTATCCTCCAATAAAAATAAAGTTTTAAAAATGAAAGAGAGAGCACACATGGCTGAGTTACAGTATGGAAGGTACTTCTTCCTGACCTATGTGTCAAGTCAAAGATGCTGAAAACCACTGCTTGGGCCCAGTCAGTCACACTCCAGTTTTAATCAGGGTCCTCCAGAGAGATCACCATCTGGGGCCCAGATTCTCAGACATGCCCCCATCAGGCCAATTAGAGTAGATGCTTGGAACTCTTAACTGAGACCTCCATGCCCTACTCTTATAGAATGGGATAGAATAGAACACAACCAAAAGGCTGACTCTCCCTGGAATGACAGAGAAACCCCTTCTGCCTAACCACATGAGTCAGGACAATGGTCTTTTTCTGTCCTGACTTGAAGTGAAATTTCAGCTCTTCTTAGATCCTGACCTTTCCTGGGTTTCCAGCTTGCGGACTGTAGAGCTTGGGACTTGTCAGGGTCCACAGACACCTGAGTCAACCCCTTATAGGATATTCTTTATATTTCCTGGTGGTCCTATTTCTTTGGAGAACCCTGACTAATACAACCTTCCCACCACAGGGGACCCATCATCCAGTCAAGGAGGTAAACTCATGATGAACCAAGCAACAGGGCCCAGCAGCACATCATTTGATGCCAAAGCATGGGTAGGAAAAAAAAAAAAGAAAAGAATACTGTGGGCTGAAGAAATTAGGAGAAGCTTTTTTAGAGAGTTTGGGACATGAGCTGAATCTTGCAGGACTAAAATCTGATCAGAATAGATCTAGTCATAGGTACAAAATGCCCAAACCTGTAATAGGTACTTCCTGTACGTGCATATAAGTCTTGCCAAATTAATTTCAAATTGGGTTAGGTGGCTCCTTGGGGAGCAGCAATAACAGCTTATTTGTGTTTGTACCCAAGGCACTGATGTGTGGTAAGTACTAAGTTAGTATTTGTTAAATGAATAAAGAAAGGATGGTGCCAACAGAACTACCATACTGAAAAATGCCACTGATAAGAGATTCAGGTGGACAAAGATGATGTAGGTAGATCCAATAGGGTTCATCTCTCTACAGGAGAACATGCAATCAGGTTGTACAGCAGTGATGGGTCTACAACTGGCAGACAACTTTCTGGGCTAAAGGTGACTCCAGCAAGCACTCAGCTATGGATGATAATACTTGAGTAGCTGAGGATCACCATGAGTATGGAGGAGGGTCGTTCTCTTTCTGTCTCCAGCCTCATCTTCCTAGAGCACTTGTAAACGTGCCTTTTGGACTATATTGGCAACCCTGCCACCTGGACCAAGTACCCTCCTTCCATCCCAGGGTCTGTGCACATCCTCACAACCTCAGCTCTGCCCACAGGCTTTGCTGAACCCAGTGTTGAGGCGTGGTACCTTCCTTCTTTGTAGCTGTAGGAGTTGGGCTCACAAGCTCTCAGAGGAGCTCTGAAACTCATCGGCAGTGTGGATCACCCCACAGTTTTATCAGGGGCACAGGAAAAATCCTAAAGACAGACAGGAAGGATCATTGAATGACCCAAAGAGTCTTCCTATGGTTTATTTACCGACTTATTTCCTTGTGATTATCTTAATTGAAAGGAAATAAAAAACAAGCCCACCTTCTTCTGCTTTGATATGAGTGGCTCTTCAGGGACTTATTAATACATCATTTGAATGTTTCCTCAAAAATGTGTTCCTGGTCTCCTCTCAGAAACATTCATTTGTCCAGGCCCCACAGTTGAGGATCAGCTTATTTTAATTTATATTTTAAGCTCAAAAATGTATTTTTAAAATTTAAATATAATTGATTTACAATAATATGTCAATCTTCACTGTACAGCAAAGTAACTCAGTTATACACATATATACATTTAAAAAATTCTTTGCCACTATGGTTTACCCCAGGAAACTAGATATAGTTCCCTGTTCCCTGATCTTGTCATTTATCTAAATGTAATAGTATCTAAATTGCATCTACCAGCCTCAAACTCACACACTATCCCTCTCCCTTTTCCTCCCCACCTTGGCAACCACACATCTGTTCTCTATGTCTGTGAGTCTATTTCTGTTTTATAGACAGGTTCATTTGCACCTTATTTTAGATTTCATATGTAAGTGATATCACACGATATTTGTCTTTTTCTTTCTGACTACCTCACTTAACATGAGAATCTCTAGTTGTATCCGTGTTGCTGCAAATGGCCTTATCTCATTCTTTAAACGACTGAGTAGTATTCCACTGCATATATGGACCACATATATATGGACACTTCATCTGTCAATGGATGTATAGATTGCTTCCATGTCTTGGCTATTGGGGTGCATGTATATTTTTGAATTACAGTTTTGTCCGGATATATGCCTAGGAGTGGGATTGCTGGATCATATGGTAGCTCGATTTTTAGTGTTTTAGTGTTTTGAGGAGCCTCCATTCTGTTCTCCATAGTGGCTGCACCAACAATGTAGGAGAGTTCTGAAAGTCAATTTAGATTCCATGATCTTCCTTGGCCCCCAGGTCCTATTGATTCCTCCCAAACAGGATATTTCTCTGAGCTCCTTAGAAGTTCTGTGTCCATGTTGCCACCCTAGGCACCTACTCTTTCTGCATCATCACAACAACTTCCATACTGATTTCCCAGCCTCCACTCTTGCCCCTTCTGGCCCATCATCCTTATCATAGCCAGAGTGAACTTTCTAAACCATAGACACTTGGAAATTCCCTATCATTCTTAAGATGAAGTATAAATGCTAGTCAAAGTTCTCCGCGGACCTTCGTAACCTTGTTACCACTTATTCCTTGGGCGTCTTCCCTGAAAGCTTCCAATTTCCACACCTAATTGACCTTTTTTCAGACTGTTAAGGCAGCTCACTGGCTGCCTGCTGCTCTCCCCACAAGCTAGACTGATGCTTTTTTTCCTAGCTGGCTTCCACTCCTCTCTCTTTGCTCAACTGGGTCACATTTCAGAGGAAGCTCTTCTCATAGTTCCCACTCTCCTCAGTCTGGGGTAGGTGTCCTTTCCCTGACACCTAAGCAACAGACGTCTTTTATTTCAGCACTTGTCACACACTGTTGCAAAAGGTCTGTTTTTTCACTCCTCTTGCTGCTCTACAAGACTTGAGCTCAAGGAGGCAGAACTGCCAATGTTCATCCATCTTTGTGTGTCTTCGCATTGAAGTTCTAGTAAGGATGGGCGAAAGTGAAAGTTAATTGCATAGTCATGACCAACAATTTGCCATCCCATGGGCTGTAGCCCAGCAGGCACCTCTGTCCATAGAATTCTCCAGGCAAGAGTACTAGAGTGGGTTGCCATTTCCTTCTCCAGGGGATCTTCTGACTCAGGGATCAAGCCCAGGTCACCTGCACGTCAGGCAGATTCTTTACCAGCTGAGCCACTAGTGGACAAATGAATGAATAATGTGAATGCTAAACAAACTACTAAGACTACTATTAATGACTAATAACTAACAAAAGTTGTTACAACTTAGATAGAGCCCTACGATACAAAGGTAGGAATAATTTATTACCAGAATAAGCTGGATCCATTGGAAAATGGAATGCGAGTGGATTCTGAAATGAGAATTGCTTTTCCACGTTCCCAGCCTGGTGCCTTCCCCTGCTACTTTTCCTCCTGGATCCTGCTGCGGCTGCATCGCTTCAGTCATGTCCGACTCTTCGCAACCCCATGGACTTCAGCCTACCAGGCTCCTCCATCCATGGGATTTCTGGCTCCGACTCAACTACTACTTTTGGGAAGTTCGGTGAAGGACCTTAGCCTTTTATCTCTCAGGGCTTCACATTGGGAAACTGATTCTACAGTCTCAGATACCCTGCGATTTCAGCAACGGCCACAGTGGTACCCAAAGTAGACTCCGAAGATGACAACTCATTTAGTCTATGGTGGACAGTATCTGCAAGACCAAGACGGCAGGTCCACAGACTGCTTCCAGCCTCAGTGCACTCCGCCAGGGGCTAGTTTTCCTTCATCACCCTTAGACCCCAGAATGGCCTTGGCTTTCTCCCCTCACTGCATCTTCTTTTAGAGTTCCTTGCCCATCAAAGAAGTTCTAATAATGTTGAACTTCAAAAAGGGTGGAGTCTTCCCTCTCTTCCTAAATGCTCCTTTGGCTCCTGTAAAAATGTCTTCACCTTTCTCCACTAGCAGTTCCACATAAGGATTACTGGGAGAAACAACCTTCTTTGAGTTAGAAAACTTAACTAACAGGGAGGGCTGTTCATGGGCCTTGTCAAAGAGCCAGCAGGCTCCCACCTCCAGGAGCTTTCTTCAAGCATCCACCTTACCAGTCCCTGTCTGTCTGTCTTTCTCCTTTACTATCTCCACATCTCTCCCTTCCCCCTCTCTTCTTTTCTTCCTCATTCTCTACCTCTTTCTTTCTATGCATACCTTATTGATAGAGAAAGGAGACTGTCATGCCTCTATATACCTAGACTCTTACTCATGAAAGGACTTGGCCTTTTCCATCACCCATTATCTTGATTAAGCATGTCTAGAAATCTGAATTTATGGACCTTAATAATTAAGGAACCACCAAGTTCTAGCAGTTATTCTTGCTAAATCCAAAGTCATGAAAATTGCCCAATGAAATCAGTACATTCCTTCCTTGATAGATCAGAATGAAGAAATCTGTTTTTCACACAAGATAGAGAGGAAGAGCGGGATTTAGTTGCTGGTTCTCTGAATTTAAGAATATACTGACCTATATACCTTTTGAGAACTACTTCAAAAATCCCTTCTTCTGCCAGAAATGGCAATAGTGAGAAGCCTAATGCATCTGGCATTTTGAAGAGCAAGTTATAAATTTCTCTGTTAGGATCGTTTCACTTGCAGAGTATATTTGTGTTCTTGTCGAGCATCATGCTAAGATTTCCGCAAACTGCCTGTTAATGTCTGGGCAATAAGGCAACACAGGAAAGATGCTGAGCAGTATCCATATGGCCCTCATGGCAGTTTTCATTCAACTGTTTTCATCCTTGTTTTATAGATTATGTGCAGTAACAAAAGGAACTTTGTAAACCACTAAAAATCATCCTGTGAAAGATATAACAAGATAACCAAACTTAAAATACCTCTTCTTCAATTGTAAAGGTCTCGGTAGCTATCGTTTAGAATGAATAGAAAGGTATGGTGAGGGCTTTGAAGCTAAGGTTCCTGGTTCATGTTCTTACTCTACCCTTGAACCAGCTCTGTGACCTGGAGCCAGTTACTGAATCTCTCTGTGCCATACAGGGTTATGATGAGAATTTGTGAGTCTCAAATTTTGTCCGTTGTCCTTTTGATTAGAAAGAAATACCATATGTTATGAACCTTGTAACATATCTTGTATTTCAGCTCAAAAACATAGGTGACTTAACTTTCCCTACTCAAAATAATTTCCTAAATGCTGTTTATTTTTTACATGCTTTCTCTATTTATGGCTGTGCTGGGTCTTTGTTGCCGCGTGCAGGTGTTCTCTAGTTGCAGAGAGCAGGGACTACTGTCTTATTGTGGTGCCTGGCTTCTCACTGTGGTTACCTTCTCTTGTTGCAGCTCACAGGCTTTAGAGCGCATGGGGTCAATAATTGTGGCACACACCCTTAGTTGCCCCACAGCATGTGAGATCTTCCCAGACCAGGGATTGAACCCATGTCCTCTACATTGGCAGATGGATTCTTAACCACTGGACCATCGGGGAAGTCCCTAAATGTTTAATCAACATGAATCAGTTTCAAATGAAAAAGAAAAAAATAAAATTATTTTTATTTATCCATGGGAGTAGATTCTGAAATGAGAGAGAAAAAAGCTACAGACCAGAGAAAGCATGGTCTCTTAGGTCGGTGACATTCCAAATCCTGGGGACAGCATCAACTACAACATCTTTGGCGCCCGCTTTTTCTTCCCCTTCAAAAGTGTCTCATCCTTTCTTTCTGTGGGGCTGCGTTGGGACCCCAGGATGAAGTGCAGAGGAACTGCCCCTGTGGGACAGAAGGAACACAAGCACATTGCATCCCAGGTGGCATTAGTGGTAAAGAACCCATCTGCCGATGCAGGAGACTTAAGAGCCACAGGTTCAATCCCTGGGTTGGGAAGATCCCCGGGAAGAGGGCATGGCAACTCACTCCAGTATTCTTGCCTGGAGAATCCCATGGACAGAGGAGCCTGGAGGGCTCCAGTCCATAGCGTCACAAAGAGTCAGACACAACTGAAGCAAGTTAGCATGCACACACGCATACCATTTTCCAACTTGGAAAGTCATCAAATCAAAGGATATTAGGACTAACACAAGCCTCGGAGAGTGCAAGGCCCAGCACCCCTCCCTTTCCTGTTCACACCATCCTCAGATCTCACACCCAAGTAAGGCAGTGGGAGGAATTCAGGCCCACAGAGGTATGTGGTTTGCCCATAGCCTCAGGGCGGCCTACATGCTACAAGAAGCTGAAACTCCTGCTCACACAGTGGTGTCGGCCGGGAGGAGGAGGCCACTGCGAAACACTGCAGCTAGACCTTTTCAGAGGCTGGTCCAGAGGCTCATTAACTGTACATTTAAGTCACATTCCTGTCTACTTAATTATGGTCTCAGCTATTTCCTGAGATGTCAGATCCCCTAAGAATTATGATTAGAAAGAGCGATACATGGGACTGCCTTCACAGTCCAGTGGCTAAGACTCTGTGCTCCCAACGCAGGGAGCCCAGGGTTCAATCCCTGGTCAGGGAAGTAGAGCCACAACTAAAAGATCCTATCCATGTTGTAACTAAGACCCACGGCAGCCAAATGAATAGGTAAATAAAAACAAATATTTTTTAAAAGAGAAAGAAAGAGCGATACATTACTAGCTGTCACTGGGACTGTTTGGGCAGGGAGTTCTACACAGGAAGACGTTGTACCCTGGTGGCCTCTTCAACAAGACAAAACTCATTTCTCCCAAGCTCTCCACGGACAGTGGAGAAGCTGAGTGGGGCAAAGAAATGGTACGAGAGTCCTGCAAGCCTGAAGCTCCTGGTCCAAGCCTCTACATTTGGGAGGCACTGAACTTCAGAGGCCTCTTCAGTGTGCGTGCTGGTCTGTACTCTGACAGCAACTTTGCCTGGGAACAAGACTTCTCGGAGCTGTCCTCTGTACAGCAAGGCAGAGTGCCAAAGTCCAAATCCATGGGCTGGATGGATCAGGAGAGGGGCACCCTAGCCCTTTGGTGCAACCAGAAGGGTGAGGCTCTGGCAACCTGACTCGAATTGGAGAGATTTCAGGAGAAAACACAGGAAATATTAACAGTAACTAACAGGGAATGTGGTGATGGCTTTGAAGGTCAGATTTTTAGAGAATTTGCCAAATGTCTGTAGCATGACTCCCCTCCCCCGCTCACCTCCACCCTCTGGCAAAATGGGCAGCTCATAAATATCAATCACCTCAGATATGCAGATGACACCACCCTTATGGCAGAAAGTGAAGAGCAGCTAAAAAGCCTCTTGATGAAAGTGAAAGAGGAGAGGGAAAAAGTTGGCTTAAAGCTCAACATTCAGAAAACTAGGATCATGGCATCCGGTCCCATCACTTCATGGGAAATAGATGGGGAAACAGTGTCAGACTTTATTTTGGGGGGCTCCAAAATCACTGCAGATGGTGACTGCAACCATGAAATTAGAAGACGCTTACTCCTTGGAAGAAAAGTTATGACCAACCTAGATAGTATATTCAAAAGCAGAGACATTACTTTGCCAACTAAGNACCCACTCCAGTATTCTGGCCTGGAGAATTCCATGGATTGTATAGTCCATGGGATTGCAAAGAGTCAGACACAACTGAGCAACTTGCACTTTTCCAACTTTTCCCTCTCTAGCCCTGTGGGAATACATACAGTGCTGCTGACTTTTGGCCTCTTAAAAGTAAAGCAACTATATTCCAACAGAAATTTAAAAAGAAAAAGTAGGCCTCCACCTGCAGTCTAGAACTTGCAACCTGTACCAGGTAATTGACACATCTCTACAACAGGAAAAAGGCTGGAGAAATCGTACTTCACTTCTCCAGAATTTTCCTTTCTTCGGGGAGGTCCAGGTTGCCCCAGCAGTTCAATGATCCCTTCAGACAGGTACTGTGTGTGTGTGTTCTTCAGCTTCCCTACCTGTTCAATGAGAGGATTTTTCTGCTGTAAGATATTAAAAATTTTTTTATTGGATTGTAGTTGATTTTCAGTGCTGAGTTAGTTTCACGCGTGCAGCAAAGGGACTCAGTTATACCTGTATTCACTCTTTTCTTTTTTTCTTTTTTTATAGACTCTTTTCCCATATAGGCTATTACAGAGTATTGAGTAGAGGTCCCCATGCTATACCGCAGGTTATTATTTATTTCATATTTAGTAGTGTGTATATGCCAATCCCAGTCTCCCAATTTATACCCCTCTTATCCCTTGGTACAGAGAAGGCGATGGCACCCCACTCCAGTACTATTGCCTGGAAAATCCCATGGACAGAGGAGCCTGGTAGGCTGCAGTCCATGGGGTCGCTAAGAGTCGGACACGACTGAACGACTTTACTTTCACTTTTCACTTTCATGCATTGGAGGAGGAAATGGCAACCCACTCCAGTGTTCTTGCCTGGAGAATCCCAGGGACGGAGGAGCCTGGTGGCCTGCCGTCTCTGGGGCCGCACAGAGTCGGACACGACTGAAGCGACTTAGCAGTATCCCTTGGTAACCATAAGTTTATTTTTTACACCTGTGATTCCACATCTGTTTTGTAAATAAGTTCATTTATAATTTTTTAGATTTCACTTATAAGCAATACCATATATTTGTCTTTCTGTGTCTGACTTCACTCAGAGATTGACATCACTAGTGAAGATAACAATCTCTGAGTGAAGCAAGTGTCTGAAGTAAGTAAATGTCATTTTCACTAGAGATGACAATCTCTAGGTCCTAGGTCCATTTATGTTGTGGCAAATGGCATTGTTTCATTCTTTTCTTATGGCTGAATTATATTCTCTTTAATTTTGTATTGGAATACAGTTGATTTATAATGCTGTGTAAGGTACTTCTCAGAACTGGAAAGTTGGTTCAATAGCATAATCTAACAAACCATCAAGTATCAATTACTACTGTCTTTTCAATACTACTATTTTGAAATATTTGCTTCAGATTTTATATTTACTTTTGATTAAGATCTCTGTTAATCTTTTTAAAATGCAACTATTTTTTAAATGGTTTTAGATTTATGAAAAAGTTGCAAAGTTGTTCTCAATTATCCCTTACCCAGCTTCCTCAATTATCTTCGACACACAGTTTCATGTCATTATATTTCAGGGACATTTACATGGATTATAATTTCAAATATTAGTTCTTTACCAGTATTTTATTTTGTTTACTTTTCCTGAGAGTCACCATTTATTCCTGTGTTGGAATACTTTCTGCCTTTTATGATTATCACCTTCTTTTGGGATCTTTTCCTTCTTTGTTTTCTTATTCCCAGCTCTTTTATTCCTGTCCTCCATATCCATTTAAATACATTGCATCTATTACCTCGCAGACAACATTCAGTCATTTTAAAAATAATTTTTGTCCCTTTAATCAATTTCTTTCCAGTATTCTGTCAGCCCTTTGTGCAACTGTCTATTTCTGTTCAGGATGTTCAATTTCTGAGTTATAGTGTTTTTTCATATCTGCAATTTCTCATTTGAATTTAAGAGTTTTGTATTGTTTGCTTTGCTTTGTGAGCTTTTTAAAAAGCATGTTCAATCATTAGCTGAAAAAGTTTGACTCTTACTTTCTTTGTTTTGTGTGTTATGCTTACTTCTACTCATGATGAAGTACGTTGGATTTTCCTGACCCACAAAAACAGGTCATTCTGGAACTTCGAGATGTTTTGAGGAATAAACTCAAGTTTTAAAACAGTGGGACTCATATGATACATTTTTGTAAGGAGGGGATGAGGAAGGAAATCAACTTACATTTACATATGCATAAAATACCTTTCAAGGCTTATGTTAATAATTGATACCTTTGATTGCCCCTAGCATACTCAAAAGCAGAGACATTACTTTGCCAACAAAGGTCCGTCTAGTCAAGGCGATGGTTTTTCCTGTGGTCATGTATGGATGTGAGAGTTGGACTGTGAAGAAGGCTGAGTGCCAAAGAATTGATGCTTTTGAACTGTGGTCTTGGAGAAGACTCTTGAGTCCCTTAGACTGCAAGGAGATCCAACCAGTCTATTCTGAAGGAGATCAACCCTGGGATGGGATTTCTTTGGAAGGACTGATGCTGAGGCTGAAACTCCAGTACTTTGGCCACCTCATGCGAAGAGTTGACTCATTGGAAAAGACTCTGATGCTGGGAGGGATTGGAGGCAGGAGGAGAAGGGGACGACAGAGGATGAGATGGCTGGATGGCATCACGGACTCGATGGACACGAGTCTGAGTGAGCTCCGGGAGATGGTGATGGACAGGGAGGCCTGGCATGCTGCGATTCATGGGGTTGCAGAGAGTTGGACACTGCTGAGCGACTGAATTGCACTGAGCTGGTTAACTGGGTGGCCAAGAGCAAGATTTGGAGAGGTTCTTGCATCGCAAGCCTTTTTGTACCTCTTGAATATTGAACCATGTATGAATTTAAACTGCCCCGGAAATTTAAAAAAAAAAAAAAAATCCTCTAAGAAAAAACAAACCACCCAGGTCATTGAGCAGTGGGGAGCCCAAGGCAATTAGTTGCTTACTCTGTTTATTAGTTCAAGGGTGCCCTCTTCTGTCACTATAAGTGAAGTGCAGTTTATAAATAAATGACACTGTAGAGTTGGGGGGTTCATTCTTCTTATTCTTTGATGCTACCTGGCATCTGTAGGGCCCTTCTCTTCCTTCTTTATTTTTGCCATCAGGCCTCCAAGGGACGTCCCTCCCTTTCCAAGTTGCCTTTCTCAGCCACTACAATTCTGCTCCCTCATGCTTTCCAAGCCCCTTTCTCTCCATTTCCAGGTACCAACGCTCTGCCATGGAGGTCTCCCCAAAACCCATGCACTGGAAGAAGAGAGCCCTGTTACTAATATATAAATATATTTTACAAATTATTGAAGGTAATTTCATATGAGATTTTCAATCAATAGTTGACAGTTTAAGATAGATATTTCACATATTTTTCTGACTTTATATAAATGTAACATACTGTAAATGTTCCTCTGAAGCTTGCTCTTTTTCTCCTCTATTTTTTTGAGTTTCATCCCTTGGCTATGTGACTCTCTACTTCACTAGCTTTTAACTAGTAATATATTATTCCACTGTGTGACTGTGTGTCTAGTCTTCTCTTTATAGGGATTAAGGTCTTTTTCTGCTATGTGTAATAACTTCTGTGAGCAGTCTCATATACAGTTGACCTTTAAACAGTGCAGGGGTTAGGGATGCTGTACCTCTGCACAGCTGAAAATCCACATATAATGAGTAGTTGGCCCTCTGTTTTCAGGGTTCAGCATCTATGGAATGAACCAGCTGCATTTCTTGTAGTACTGTAGTACTTACTATTGAAAAAACTCTGCATATAAATGGACTCTCCCAGTTCAAACTCTTGTTGTTCAAGGGGCAACTGTGTGTGTTCATGCACGCATGGGTAAAAGTCTATACTTAAAGGTGGAATTTCTGGGTATTGGAATAGGAATGTCTCTACTTCAAACCATCCTCCAAAAGAACTGCAAAGATTTATACTGCCAAAGCACCACACGAAAATTCGTATCCCTTTATATCCTGGACAACACTGTTATTGCCAAGGCTTCTAATTTTTTGCCAATCTGTGCATGAAATTATTCTGATTTCTTTCTCTTATTTCCAGTGTTACTGAGATGCGAATGACTGGATAAGCTTGGAGCTTCGTAGGTGGTACAGTGGTAAAGAATCCATCTGCTAAGGCAGGAAACGCAAGAGACGCAGGCTCAATCCCTGGATCGGGAAGATCCCTTGGAGGAGGAAATGGCAATTCGCTCCAATACTCTTGCCTAAACGACAGTAGAGCCTGGTGGGCTACGGTCCATGGGGTTGCAAAGAGTCATACATGACTGAGTGACTGAGCGTGCGCACACACACACATACACGCATGCATGCACATGGTGAATGAGTTTAAGCTGAACCACATAACTTGACATGTATATTTTGTGAAATGATCAACATGTAAGTTTAGTTAACATCTATCCTCTCAAATAGTTTCAGCTATCCTTCCTGTGATAAATTTTTAATCTATTCTCTTAGCAATTTTCAATATGCCATATAATGTTGTTAACTATAGTCACCATGTTGTACATTATATCCCTAGAATGTATTCATAGTAATCAAAATAGTATCCTATTGACATAAAAACAGACACATAGGCAAATGCAATAGAATTGAAAGTCCAGAGAAAACCTCCCAATTACACAGTCAACAAACATTTGACGAGAGCGATATGAAAGTCGTTAAGTTTTGTTGGTTGCTTTGCAACCCCATGGACTGTATAGTCCATGGAATTCTCCTGGCCAGAATACTGGAGTGGGCTGCCATGCCCTCCTCCAGGGGATCTTCTCAATGCAGGGATCGAACCCAGGTCTCCTGCATTGCAGGTGGATTCTTTGCCAGCTTAGCCACCAGGGAAGTCCACAGAAAAGACAGTCTCTTCAATAAATGGTGCAGGGAAAGCTGGGTATTCACAAAAGGATGAAACTAGACCACTCTCACCACTCACTCAAAAAATTAACTCAAAAAGAATGAAAGATTCAAACATAAGACCTGAAATCATAAAACCTCTAGAAGGAAACAAAGAAAAAGCTCCTTGACATTAATCTTGGTTATGATTTTTCAGAGATGACACCTATAGCCCAAACTCAAAAGTAAAATAAATAAATGAGATAACTCCAAACTAAAAAGCTTCTGCACCACGAAAGAATCAGCAAAATGAAAAAGCAACCTACCAAATAGGAGAAAATATTTGCAAATAAAACCTCTAAGAAGGAGTTAATAGCTAAAAACATATAAGGAACTCATACAATTCAATACCAAAAAACAATGATTTTTAAATTGAATAAACAGAGGAACTGAATAGATATTTTCTGAAAGACAACTTACAAATGGCCAACAGGTGCATGAAAAGATGCTCAACAACACTCATCATCAGGGAAATGCAAATCAAAACCACAAGCTATCACCTCACACCTGTTAAAATGATGGTTCCCAAAATGACAAAAGATAACAAGTGTTGATGAGGACGTGGGGAAAAGGGAACCCTTGTGCACTGTTGGTAGGAATATGAATTAGTGAAGTTACTCTGGCAAACAATATGGAAGTTCCTCAAAAAATTAAAAATAGAACTACCATATGATCCAGCAATTCCACTTCTGGGTATATATGGAAAGAAACAAAACTGGTTATCTCAAAGAGATAGCTACACATCCCATATTCGTTAGAGCATTACTTACAATAGCCAAGACATGGAAGCAACCTAAGTGTCCATTGATGGATGAATGACATAGAAAATGTGATATCTAGATAGATAATGAAGTAATAGTTAATACTGAGCCAAAAAAAAGGAAATCCTGCCATTTGCAACATCATGGATGGATCTTAAGGGCATTAGACTAAGGAAAATAAGTCAGACAGAGAAAGACAAATACTATACGGTATCACTTATATGTGGAATCTAAAAGAACAAATTCAGAGAAGTACAACTTCCAGTTGCACGATAAATTACTCTAATTTTAAATGGAGCAATCCTTGTTATAGGTGAGACTGGGCATTTTTCATACATATATGTATATATAGTTGCTGTCCAGTCGTTCGGTTGCGTCCGACTCCTTGCGACCCCACGGACTGCTGCAGCATGCCACACTTCCCTGTCCTTCACAATCTCCTGGAGTTTGCTCAAACTCATATTTCTATTTATGCTTCCTTTCCTATGAGTTTCTCATCAGATTCTTATGCTTACTTTTCCATTTGATTCTCTTCTTTTTATTGATGTATAGAAATTCTTTACATATTTAGGACCCTAATTTTCTAGGTATTGCAGGTTAGAATGTCTTTCCCAGTCGATGCCACCTCTTTCTTTACATGTTGTCTTTTGATTCATGGAAGTCTTAAATTTTAATATAGTCAAGTTTCTCTCTCTTAAAGTTTGCACTTCTTACAGCTTCCTTTAAAAAGTATACCCTGTCAGTCACAAAGTTATTTGCCAATATTTTCTTCTATCAATTTTTAAGTATTTTGTCATGTTCAAGCTAGAATTGACTTTTCTATATCATGTAAGAGCTAGGTATTTATTGATTTCACATGAATAATCAGCTGACTTGGTTATTCAGAGACCTACACTTTCCTTCCCACTGATTTTAAATGTCAACACAGTTATAAAGTGAGTTCCCGGATTCATGTTGATGTATGGCAAAACCAATACAATATTGTAAAGTAATTAGCCTCCAATTAAAATAAGTAAATTTATATTAAAAAATAAAGTGAGTTCCCACATGTATGTCATCTATCTCTAAGCTCTCGATTCTGTGAAATTGGTCTATTTGCCTTTCTCATAAATTTAAGGCACTTCAATGCTTGTCCTTCTCAGCCACCTTTGAAACTTGGTGTCTTATACTCCTGATACAAGCCACGATAGTGTGATCACTCACCTAGAGTCCTGGATATCCTGGAGTGCAAAGTCAAGTGGGCCTTAGGAAGCATCACTACGAACAAAGCTAGTGTAGGTGATGGAATTCCTACTGAGCTGTTTCAAATCCTAAAAGATGATGATGTTAAAGTGCTGCACTCAGTATGCCAGCAAATTTGGAAAACTCAGCAGTGGCCACAGGACTGGAAAAGGTCAGTTTTCATTCCAATCCCAAAGAAAGGGAATGCCAAAGAATGTTCAAACTATGCACCATTGCACTCATTTCACATACTAGTAAAGTAATGCTCGAAATTCTCCAAACTAGGCTTAACAGCACATGAACCAAGAACTTCCAGATGTTCAAGCTGGATTTAGAAAAGGCAGAGACCAAATTGCCAACATCCATTGGATCAAAGAAAAGGCAAGAGAATTCCAGAAAAACATCTACTTCTGTTCCATTGACTACACTAAAGCCTTTGACTATGTGGATCATGACAAACTGTGGAAACCTCTTAAAGACATGCGAATACCAGACCACCTTACCTGCCTCCTGAGAAACCTGTATGCAGGTCAAGATGCAACAGTTAGAACCAGACATGGAACAATGGACTGGTTCCAAATAGGAAAAGGAGTACATCAAGGCTGTATATTGCCACCCTGCTTATTTAACTTATATGCGGAGTACATCATGTGAAATGCTGGGCTGAACGAAGCACAATCTGGAATCCGAGATTGCTGGGAGAAATATCAGTAACCTCAGATATGCCAATGACACCACCGTTATGGCAGAAAGTGAAGAGGAACATCATCAAGAACCTCTTGATGGAAGTGAAAGAGGAGAGTGAAAGAGCTGGCTTAAAACTCAACATTCAAAAATCAAAGATCATAGTATTCGGTCCCATCATGTCATGGCAAATAGATGGGAAAACAATGGAAACAGTGTCAGACTTTATTTTGGGGGCTCCAAAATCACTGCAGATGGCAACTGCAGCCATGAAATTAAAAGACGCTTGCTTCTTGGAAAAAAAGCTATGACCAACCTAGATAGCATGTTTAAAAGCAGAGACATTACTTTGCTGACAAAGGTTGGTCTCTTCAAAGCAATGGCTTTTCCAGTAGTCATGTATGGATATGAGAGTTGGACCATAAAGAAAGCTGAGCACTGAAGAATTGATGCTNGAAGGAAATGGCAACCCACTCCAGTATCCTTGCCTAGAAATTCTCATGGACACAGGAGCCTGGTGGGCTGCAGTCCCTGGGGTCACAAAGACTCGGGCACGACTGAGAGACTAACACTTACGTACTTACTATTATGGCTGCACTGGGTCTTGGTTGCTGCCCGCAGTCTTTCTCTAGCTGCAGTGAGCAGGGGCTACTGTCTAGTTGCAGTGCACAGGTTTCTCCTTGATGTGGCTTCTCTCCTTGCGGAGGACAGGTTGTGGAGCTCAGGTGCTTGTCTTGCGGTGTGTGGGCTTAGCTGCTCCGAGGCATGTGTGATCTTCCCAGACCAGGGCTCGTTGGCAGGTGGATTCTTTACTGCTGAGCCACCAGGGAAACCCTCAGGTAGTTCGTATCAAAAGCTTTCACTCCGTAAGCAGCATTTATATTATTATGACTTGTGGGTATATAACACTGTGAAGAAGGCTGAGCGCCGAAGAATCGATGCTTTTGAACTGTGGTGTTGGAGAAGACTCTTGAGAGTCCCTTGGACTGCAAGGAAATCCAACCAATCAATCCTAAAGGAAATCAGTCCTGAATATTCATTGGAAGGACTGATGCTGAAGCTGAATCTCCAATACTTTGGCCACATGATGCAAAGAACTGATTCATTGGAAAAGAACCTGATGCTGGGAAAGATTGAAGGCAGGAGGAGAAGGGGATGACAGAGGATGAGATGGTTGGATGGCATCACTGACTCGATGGACATGAGTTTGAGCAAGCTCCGGGAGACGGTGACGGACAGGGAAGCCTGGTGTGCAGCAGTCCATAGGATCGCAAAGAGCCAGACACAACTTAGTGACTGAACAAGAAGAAGCCATAGACAGTCATTCTGTTAGCATAGGCTCATGACTGGAATTTTAAATTCCCTCTTATTTTTTTTCTCTTCTAGTTATACCATTTACCTTATTGTGAGTCAAACTGCACACATGTGATTCATCCAGTGTTTCTAAATGTTTTTTTCTAAATGTTGGAGAGTTTTTTTTTCAGATATGTAGTCTGCTGTAGCTTATGTTCATTTAATCAGCAAATTCTAAAATTTTTTTCCCCTTACATTTGACTACTATTATTCACATCTTTGAAACTCTTCCCATCATATTAACATAAGCCCTTTCACAGTATCACAGCAACCCTCACGCCATCTGCACACATTAACGGTCTTCCTTTACTTCCAGTGCATGCCATACGGCTTGCTGGGAGAGAAAGCCAGTTTGAAGAACGTTTTGCAAGTGACATGCATCAGGTGGTTGATGAAATTGCGTGTGCCCTGCTGCCAATTATCCAGGGTGAAAATTTTGCATTTTTTGGCCACAGGTATTTAACCTCAGTTTTTAATTTTTTTGTGTGTGTTGTTGTTGTTGTTTTTAAACCTCTGTTTTGAAAACCATCTGGGGGACTTTTTTTCACCACAGACCCATGGTTAATGTTGTCCTCTGTGTCTTATGGGATGTGTGCCTTTGTTTTAGTTTGGTTTTGATGTTTCATCACTGCTTGAAAGAATGATTGATTCAGTATGGTTAGAGCTCTTCTCAAATGAGAAAGTCAGACTGAAGGAAGTCCTAGGAGGGACCGAAAAGATGGACTAGTGCTGAAATGAATGAAACCTCTCCTTCAGGAGTGTGTAAATCCTAGGCTTCTCTTGGTATCTTTTTTGAAAATAGCCCCAGCATGTTGGTAACTCTGACCAGCCATGGCTTTTACAATTGGCCAGTCTGTACAATCATCTTACTTTTTTTCCCTTTTAGGCAGAAAGCATTAAGATTTGTAAAATCAAGACTCTAGCAGCAACGTATATCCTATTTATTTTTTAAATTAAAAAGGATATAAATAGTATGTATTTTTTAAGCTAAGCTGTAGAATTTTAAGGTTAAGTCATAAATATCAGAGTTCTGTCTGCCTCTTACTCAGTTCAACCTTCAGCAACTTCCTTAGGTTTCTGAATTAAGTTTCTTCCTCTGTGAAGCTAGAATGATAATGACTCCATTTCTGAAGATTAAATGAATAATAACCATAAATTACTTGGTTTGGCTCCTGTATTATATATATATACAGATACAATTAAGCAAAAAAAAGAAAAAGAAAAATTGAAGTATCCACTATCCCAGATAATCCTTCAGAATTTTGATGTGGCTCCATAGTATTTTTGCATGTGGGGATCCTATTTTATATTTCTTCCTAATTTTTTCCCCCACTTAAACTATTGTTATGGAGATCTGTAATCACTGCAAGATGACTGTCAATTCCTTTTAAGAGAATAATTATTTCTATCTTTTTTTCTGTTATAAAAGCACTCTGATGACATTTTTGTAGAAAATTTAGTATATATTTCTTATAAATTTCTTAAGGATCACATGTCCAGAATGTCGGTTAATGATACACACATTGATAGAGCACTTGATAGAAATTTCCAAATCACCTTCAGTTTACACTCCAGCAGCAATAACCATGGAACTGAGTTTCCTTTGTTCATTGCCTGAAGATATTTGCAAAAAATGCTCTTGATCAATACTGTCTACAAAATATAACTATGTAATGTCTACAGCAGTTCACAAACTTTTTATTCCTGGCATTGCTTTAATACTGGGTTGACCAAAAGGTTCGTTCGGGTGTTTCTGTAACATGGTATGGAAAAACCCGAACAAACCTTTTGGCCAACCCGATACTTCTAGATGCATTGAGGGGATCAACGAGATTTTATGTGTGGTTTATCTATCAATATTTACCATATTAGAAAATAAAACTATGAAACTTTCAAGATATTTAACATTAATAATCCCCTTATATGCTGATATAAAGAATACATATTTTATGCAAGACTATATTCTCCCAAAAAAGCACTGTGGGAAGAGTGGCACTATTTTACAGTTTGGCATACATTTAATGCCTGGCTTATTAGAAGGCAGCTAAGGTTCTCTCTTTTGCATCCAACTGTGCTGATAACCCATGACACACATGGTATATGGAAAACTCAACTATGCTCATTAAAAAAAAATGAGTTTAAAAGGGAAATATTTTAGCAATATTCGAAAAATGGCTTTAACCTCACAGACCACCTGAAAAGGTGACAGGAACTCCTGGAAGTCCCTAGACTATACCTGGAAAACTGCTGATAAATATTAAATACATAGTGACATCTATCTTTCAGAGAGGAAAGGAAATTTAAATTACTTTCAAGACATGGTGGAAATCAGTACTCAGGCTTAGTTTGAATTATCTAGGATGTCTCGAAACACTACTGATGTGGCTGCTAATCATTGAAAACCTACCATTTACAAACAAGTTAGCTATTATTCAACTAATGTAAGCTCACCTTGGGTCTGTTTCTTGATCGTTGCTGTGTTTATGATGCTTGTTCTGGTGGACTTCTGATGTATTACCATGAGTTTTGTTGAATAGTTATTATCATGTTTTTCTTCCCCAAATGTAGTATGGGATCTTATACTGCTTTTTTTTACCACGCTACATCTCAAAGAAAAATATAATCTAGAACCGGTACATTTATTTGTGTCAAGTATAAGCCCTCCTCATGTAAGTAATTTCATTTTCCTTAGGGAGGGTGGTGGAAAAGAAGGGAAGTGCAGTGGGGAAATCAAGTCATTGTTTTCCTTTCCGATGAGTTTTGATCCAGTAGACATGGTGATGAATAAAAGATACTATTGGTTAATGAAACACTCACAAATCTCTTTCACTGTCATCTTCTCATCTTTGCTCTGAAATGCACTTTAATTGTTTCCTGGTCAGTGCCTGCCCTGGCCCAGGCATCTCCAATGAAAACTATTGATTCTAAGTGTATTTCCCTCCATTCTGAGTCAGCAGAGAACTTAACGTTCAGCAAACTAACTGGATCATTGTTTTCTTTTCTTCTTCCCTTTTTTTTTTTTTAATAAAAAAAAAAGGTTGGGTGTTTTTGTTTTTTTGTTTTTTTTTGGCTGTGCTGGGTCCTCATTGCTGTGCACAGCTTCCCCTGAGTTGCAGAGAGCCAGGGCTATTCTCTAGTTGTGGTGCAGGCTTCTCATTGCGGTGGCTTCATTTGTTGTGGAAAGAGGCTCCAGGGCACACCGGCTTCAGTAGTTGCTGCACGTGGGCTCAGTAGCTGCGTCACACAGGCTTAGCAGCTCCAGGACATGTGGGATCTTCCTGGACCAGGGATTGAACCAGTGTGCCCTGCACTACCAAGGCAGATTCTTTTCCAGTGGGCAGGTACTCCTGTCTGCCATCAGGTGATGTTCTGTAAGCACTTCTGTGTCTGAAGGTGTATTCCTGACGTAACCGTGGAGAGAGACGTACTCCACGTCCACCTACGTCTCCGCCATCTTGTTCTCCCTTCAAGGCAGATTCTTAATCTCTGGACCACCGGGAAAGCCCTGATAGAGAATTCTCAAATCACCAAAAGGGAGAGGAGAGAGCTTTCAGTGTCTGAACAGGTGCTTTAAATGAAATGTCAGACTAACGTTTTTACTGTTTCATGTCAAAGGCCCAAATTCGTTTCCTCAAAGATGATTTGTGTGAAGAAGAAATTGCCTTTGCACTAAAGAAAATGGGAGGCACTCCTGAGGATTTTGTTGATGACGAGGAAGTGAGTCAAGAATCTGTTACCAGAGTGTTAGCAGATCTTCACATTTTGAATGATGCCATGTAAATCATTAAGGCACGTTTTCTTTTTAAAAAATAATTACCTATGGAAGACGCAGGTTGGCTGTTCTCTGAGGACGCTTATCCAGGAAGGCAGAGTTTGACTTGTTTTCTTTTGAGGCCCACCTNTTTGAATGATGCCATGTAAATCATTAAGGCACGTTTTCTTTTTAAAAAATAATTACCTATGGAAGACGCAGGTTGGCTGTTCTCTGAGGACGCTTATCCAGGAAGGCAGAGTTTGACTTGTTTTCTTTTGAGGCCCACCTGTGATATTTTTGCCGCCTTAAAATGGAGCCTGGGCATGGAAATTACATCAGTCAAGGATGAACAGGGCATCTTTATCTTTTTTAAAAAATGTGGTTCAATGTGTGTTGGGTTGGCCAAAAGTTTGTTCGAGTTTTTCCATAAGATGTTACAAAATCCCCAAATGAACTTTTTGGCCAATCCAGTATGCTTTATCACATTAAAAAAAAAAAATTGTTGAATAAATTACTAATGTCAAAGGATGCTCATCTTCTTAGGGGAACAGCAGAAGGGGATCCCTACTTATTAAATACGTGGAGGTGAACCAGCACAAGGGAGTGATTTGCTTCTTGGGGGAATTTTGTTCCAGAACTCATTTGGCTCCATGACACCTGACTATTCCTGTCTCCCAAGAGGTCTCATTGACATTTGATTCTTCTAATTGGACTGAAGTCCTAATGTTCCAGATACTGGCCCTAATAAACTGAAACCACAAGGTTCTCCCTTTTCTAACCTCCCCACAGCAGGTCCTGTGGGGCCAGCATTTGGCCCTCAGTCACTATTATATACCAATTTTGTCTGGCTCTTGTCTCTTTGGGGGAGGAGCCAGACACATGGGTCTGTGTACCTTTTCTTTCTGCCACAAAGCCTGGAGCTGAACCTAGGGCCTCCACAGGCAGTGCCTGTGAGTAGACCTTTATACAAATAGCTTTAAAAAAGAAAAAAAGTGGAACAGACTTGAAGCACCTTGAGAACAGAGACAATACTGTTCATTTCTATCACATCTCTGCATTCACGCCAATGCCCACCTCTACTCCACCACTAGGGGCACTAGCTGCCCCGGTCTGTCATCTCTCTCCATTTCTACCCCAACCATCTGAGCAAATGTGGTCCCCACAGGGCTGTGCTGTCTGTGTTCCTGGCTTAGCATAGAGTCAGAATCCAAGAAACACCATTCCAAGCCTGATATCCCCTACCCCCACCAAAGGAAACGCAATCCAAAGCACTGTGGACATTAGTGAAATAGTGTAGGCAAAAGCTGCTTTTTAATTAAGTCTCGTACAAACACACCTTCTGTAAGAGGCTGTTCACCAGGATCCAGAACCCTGGCCTAGTGGCTGTGAGATTTGGACCCAGGGTCCCATCTCTCAGAGGAAGGGGTGCTGAGAGTAAACCCCTCAAGGTGTGGTGGGTGAGGATGCAAGGGGGTCATGTTTAGGAGACGCCGTGGATATGGCACACAACAAACCACCCTCGATTTTTAAAAATCCAACCCAACAATTCACTACCAGAAGTTCTGGTGACTTTGGGGAATTAACATTTGCTAAGAAGAACCCTGAGTGTTGGAAAGGCAGCCAAGTTTCAACAACAGACCCTGAGAGAAATTGAAATAGAGAAGTTCATGACTCATGGATTGTGGAGGAGGTCCACGGCACACCTAGTGGGGCCACAAGGGGAGGTCAAGGCCGACTGCAGGCAGAGAGGTGGCTGGACCTGATGGACATGCCCTTAGGCATGGGTGGAGAGCTTTGGGGTTCCCTGGCTAAGTCCGGATTGGTCAATTTGAACCCCAAAGAGCGGGTTTTGGTAAACTTCATGGGAGGTGTATCTAAAAGGTACACAAAGGAAGGCTCTAGGGGGCCCAGAGCAGCTTTCACCTAGGCCGTTGGGGGAGGGTCACAACAGGAACTCACCCGTTTGTGACTCTGCATGTGCTCCAGGAGGGCTGAGTGTCAGGTCCAGGCTCTCCCAAGCTGCCTGGCCGCACAGCATGGCTGCTGAGGCACCAATATTATAAAGCAGTTTAGCTAAACTCTCAAGAGCTCTCAAAAGAAACCTCCCCCAGACTGAAAAGTCACTCACAAAGATATTCCACTCGCAAAATTTAAAAAAAAAAAAAGTGTTTTAACAGTCTCACCCTCTCCCCAGCAAATCAAATCTCAGCAGCTACTTACAAGGATTCACTTTCTTTCTTCAAATCTCAAATGTCCTAAGCTTGTTCTGGTTTCTCTTCTTTCTGCTTCTGCTCCTTCCCCTTCCTCGGTCTGCTTTCCTCTCGCCACCTCTCTGCAGCACTCAGCTTTTCCCAGTATACAGGAAATCAGGCCTGGAGTGTCCCTCCACCCTCTCCTTGCCCATCACCCACCCCCCCAAGGCTCAAAGCCTGGAGATCAAAAGGAAAATCCGAGGCAGGAGGGAAGGCTTTGCAGCTCCACTTCACTCAAGCTGTCCTCCTGTCCTACTCGGACGAACACACCATCCTCTTCTCTTTCTGGGACCCTGACGACACACACGTCAGACTGTCTGTCATCGTCCCAGGGCTTTCAGATGTTCTCCTTAAAAATTTTTTTTTTCTTTTCGTTTCTGTTTGGATCATTTCTATTAACCATCTTCACGTTGACTTTGCTCAGCTGTATCAAATCTACTGATGAGCTTGTCAAAGGAATGCCCTATTGCTGCTCCTGCTTATTTCTAGAAGTTCTTTTGGACTCTTTCTTGCAGTCTTCACCTCTCTAGTGAACTTCCCTATTTGTTCACATACGTCCATCTTTCCTATGAAACCCTTTGGCATCTCCATCATAGCGACTGTAAAAGCCCTTGTCTGACAGTTCCAGCATGTGGGTCTTGAGTCTTGTGCATGTGTGCTAAGTCACTTCAGTTATGTCCGACTCTTTGCAACCCTATCGACTCTAGTCTGCCAGGCTCCTCTGTCCGTGGGGTTCTCCAGGCAAGAATACTGGAGTGGGTTGCCATGCCCTCCTCGAGGGGATCTTTGCCACCCAGGGATTGAACCGGAGTCTTTTATGTCTCCTGCTTTGGCAGGTGGGTAAGTTACCACTGGGCCACCTGGGAAGCCCATTTAAATCTTATTCTTTTAATTACTTTGCCTCTTGACAATGGAGTTATTTCTTGCTTTTTGTGTCTGATAATTTTTTTTTTAATTTAAAGCTAGGTATCATGCATAAAATAGATATTCTATTGAAAAATATCATGCATGAAACTGACATAAATATATTTTGTGACTTGAGCACATCTCCTCTGGCAGGCCATGAATGTGAGGAGCTGGGTCAATACAGACTGGAACGAGCTGAGTTTCAGTCTTGTGGCTACTGTGGTTACACTTCAGGGCAATGGCTCTCCCAAGTTACTGTGTGCTTACTGTGGAGACTGGACTGCAGAATTTTTCTCAATTTTTCTGTCTCTCTCCAGGCTCTCCCCACTGACAGCTGTAGTTTGGTTCCCTGTGTGTGATGCTAGTCTCTGGGATAACAAGGGGAGCTGTTGGACATCCAAGCCAGTCTTCAGCTTCAGTCTTAGTCAGGTCCTCTGTGTCTAGGCCTTGTGTGTGGGTCTTGTGGGTATTGGGTGGAAGTTTCCAGTCCCTCCCCAGTAGTAGAAGACTTTGCCTCGGCTTTTGTATAGAATTGGGGGGCCTGGTAGCTCAGCTGGTAAAGGATCCACCTGCAATGCAGGAGACCCCGGTTTGATTCTTGGGTCACGAAGATCCCTTGGAAAAGGGATAGACTACCCACTCCAGTATTCTTGAGCTTCCCTGGTGGCTCAAACGGTAAAGAATCTGCCTGCCTGTGGGAGAACTGGGTTTGATCCCTGGGTTGGGAAAATCCTCTGGAGGAGGACATGGCAACACACTCCAGTATTCTTACTTGGAGAATCCCAATGGACAGAGGAGCCTGGCAGGCTACAGTCTATGGTGTTGCAAGGATTCAGATACAACTGAGTGACTAAGCACAGCACAGGGGGCCCAAGACCCTTCCCATTCCTTCCCCCAGGGTAGAGAGTTATGCTTCCATCCCCTATATCCATGGGTCTTCCCATGTGCCCTGAGTGGGGGGCGTGGGGGGGGGGGGTGTTTGATGCCCCTCCTCCAGCAACTGATGTTTCCGCTTAGTAGGAGGGGAGGACTTGACTGGGGGCAGGGTTAGTGTCCATCTGATGGTCACATCCAATTTCCTGCTGCCCACCTGCCCTGCAGAGAAGGCTATTTCTAACCTCCTGCCTTGTTCCTAGTCTTTCTCATGAACCCCTAGTGGGGGGCCGTGGACAGAAGCCTGTGAGTCAGTGTGAACTGCACCTGACACATCACCCCATGCTTGGTCCCCAGCACTTGAACATTTGTAGCTGGTTCCTTCTCACCCACATGGACAGCAGACACCCCTTCATCCTGTGCTCTGCCCACATGAGCCAGTCCATGTGACCCATCTCTCCTTGGAGGGGCCTAATTTTCCTTGGAGTTTGGTTTCTGGTTTGCCTTGCAAACTCAGCTTCCTGA
>SJYV01019910.1:1503852-1614950 GCA_006410875.1 Neotragus pygmaeus
GGGGGGGGGGGGGGGGGGGGAGTGTTTGATGCCCCTCCTCCAGCAACTGATGTTTCCGCTTAGTAGGAGGGGAGGACTTGACTGGGGGCAGGGTTAGTGTCCATCTGATGGTCACATCCAATTTCCTGCTGCCCACCTGCCCTGCAGAGAAGGCTATTTCTAACCTCCTGCCTTGTTCCTAGTCTTTCTCATGAACCCCTAGTGGGGGGCCGTGGACAGAAGCCTGTGAGTCAGTGTGAACTGCACCTGACACATCACCCCATGCTTGGTCCCCAGCACTTGAACATTTGTAGCTGGTTCCTTCTCACCCACATGGACAGCAGACACCCCTTCATCCTGTGCTCTGCCCACATGAGCCAGTCCATGTGACCCATCTCTCCTTGGAGGGGCCTAATTTTCCTTGGAGTTTGGTTTCTGGTTTGCCTTGCAAACTCAGCTTCCTGAGGAGTTCAAGAATTTATGGTTTTGCAGTTTATTGGGCTTTTTTCCTTGTTAGGCTATAAGTGGCACTCCTGGTTTTCTACATTCCAGGCAGAAGTGGGAATTCTTACCCAGACTATTGAAAGAGACAATCCTTTGTCCCCTTCAGTCTGCTCCACACATTGTACCAAAATGGATGAGTGTCAAGTCCGGTCATGATGTGCCTCGC
This sequence comes from Neotragus pygmaeus, assembly GCA_006410875.1. Taxonomy (NCBI): domain Eukaryota; kingdom Metazoa; phylum Chordata; class Mammalia; order Artiodactyla; family Bovidae; genus Neotragus; species Neotragus pygmaeus. Next base: position 1,504,502 of record SJYV01019910.1, read on the forward strand.
GCTAAATCCTCCTGGGGGCTTCCTGACTCTCTTAGGAGGACCAAATCCCTTCAGGAGACCTACACATGGCCCTTGCTTGCTTATTATTCTTTCTTTTTGGGCACACCACATTGCTTGTGGGATCCTAGTTTCCTGACCCAGGGATCGAACCTGCACCCCTTGCATTGGAAGCTTGGAGTCCTAACCACTGGACCACAGGGAAGTCCTCTCGCTTGCTTCTTCGACCTCAATTTATCCCAATTCTCCATTCACTCATGGAACAAAAGCCATTTGATTTGTGCTTACCTGGTTCCTCTTCCCCTACCATCTCTCTGCCCATTGCCAAGTTTTTCCTATCTATTCAGATCTCAAGTCTAACTCCATGTTCCAGGGAGTCCCTGCTTGATGTCACTCCACCCCCACTTGTCAAGTGTTCACAGATCACCCTGAACTTGGTGACTCATCTGTTCAATCGTCTGGTGACTTCATTAATGTCTGTCTTCCCAGCCAGTCTCTAAGCGGCAGGAGGAAAGAGACCATGCTTACCCAAGTGTCCCTGGGGACTAACACAGCACCCAGCACCAGCTCAGCGAATGGTTTCCTGCCGTTGTGATGAAACTGAGAATCGGCAGAATCAACTCAGGGGCCCTATGTCCATAAATCTGCTTCTGTTCTACACACAGCAACCCTCTGCCAAACAATGGAGGGCTGGGGGATAGAGAGGTGGTCATTTCAGGGAAATGACAGTTAAAGATACTATATAACTAGTCCCATTTTGTGTTGAACTGGGTACCCAGGTGCCACCTCACTGCACCTGACTGTTCTAGAAGCCAGATCTTGGAAAATAACCTGGACCACAGTGACTCTCAGACAGGTGCTGACATGTAAAAGTGCCATGGATTAAAAAAAAAAATGTTTGTATTGCTGTAAACAGTAAAAGGGAAGGAAATGAGGACCTGTTTGATAAAAATGAGCTTATTAATAGGAAAAGATTCTAGGGGGTGTCTATCATGAAATATTACTAACTGGCTCCTTTATATTTGCAACTGTGACATACCCTCTAAGACTCGTCTTTCTTGTGACATAACATGCTTTTCTGGATCTGAAGATATATCAGTGGTTATGGAAGGTGAAATGATTTTGATGGTTTGAGGTGTTTTATTGAGATATCTGATGATTTCCATGCCAGAGGTGCTGGCATGCTTTACAGCACAGACCTGATTTTTTAAAATGTCCTGTACTAGTACATAACTCCAGTCACACACTTTTTTTCATACACTACAAGGGGATGTGTAATATCCATGCTTCTTTTTTATCCTTAAACTATAGCCATACTTCAAGTGTCTTTTTTAAACAATTCACTTGTATAAAAATGGTCTGGTCAGTATAGGGCACAAACGCCAAGCAAAAGTATTAGTGTTAACGACAACAACAACAAAACTCTCAACAGGCAGTTACATGGAGTAGAAAACTGGTCCCAGTTTTATCTAGTGTAAATGGAGAGACGTCAGTTGTGTGTAAAATGAGAGAAGGCAGGTGATACCGCTGTATACTGATAGGTCTCTGAGAGATTAAAAATTCAGGATGTACAGGACATGAGCCCATGGAAGTAACCCTACCACTAGTGCGCTCTTAGAAAAGTGACACCCAGAAGTAAATCCGTGGGTGGTGGTGTCATCTGTTATTAAATACAATTCTGTTTTTTCAGCCTGGAAAGATGTAACCAGTGTAAGTTTTGACAGTTTTGTGCTTCCAGGACACTTCTATCTTCTGGAACCTTCCAACACAAGCTTCATCAAGAATTACCTAACCAAGACTCTAGAAATATCGGTGCTTGCCTCTTGACAGATACCTCCCCTTCTTGGTCTTAAAACAGTCCAGTTGATTGTCTGCTACTCTTCTTCAGTTTTTCAGAGTAGCTTAGGAGTTTGTTTCAGAGATTGGAAAATGATACATTTGCTGCTGTCAGGGTGATGTGTTATCTACAAATGTATTTCCCCACAGAGCATATACGTATCTGGGGGATGAAAGATAAATGGGTCAAGAATACTTTCGGCAGAGTCTTTCTTCTTTGTATTGAATCTCATTTGAGTCTCATTTGTGTAAGGTTTGTCAATGAAATTCCTGCTTGGTCAATGATTCATTTCTTCCTTTTGGTTATTCTGATAGTGAAAATCACAGACAGGGGAAGTGCTTGAGATGAAATGACTGTTTCATTAACACACTGTGGCCCAAAGCCTGACCTCACCTTTTGAAATATAGGGTTGCCCCATTCAATGAGGAAATGTAGCCTACTATTAAAATAAGACAGCCCCGAATAATCATTGGTGCCTGTCCTGGCAAGTCCCTGGAGTGCCCGTAGCCTTCTTAGGTTCTCCTCTAAGGGTTTCCTCCAACCTGGATTGTCTGTTGTCTCTGTGTGTTCCTGCTGCCCTTTATGCAATGACCAACTGGGACTCAGGGCGACTGTTTGGGGTCTAGCCCTTGGCATACAGAGGGTCATGCACAAACACCAGACCCAACAGGCTGCCTTAGCTTCGGGTGTTATCATCTGAACCAGACAGAGAAAGAAAGCACACCAGTTGGAAACAGACAGAAAAGAAAAGGGAAAAAATTAAATAGGAGAATGACTTGAGTCAGAGCAATAGCAGAACACCACTGGTAGGATTCACAGATGCCTACTGCCCGGGATGGAGAGGCACCATATCCCCAGGGCTACATGGGTCCTGCCATCTCTGCCAACTCCCAAACTGTGTGTGTCTCTTGGAATCCTAGCTGTTCAATTGGCACTTTGATTTGTTATCACCCTCGGTTCTTCACAATAAAGCTCCTACTTCATGCAACCAGTGTCTCTTCCTTATGGCTTCAAATGCTTGACACAGCTTGACACACTAAAATGTCACCTTCTAAAGCACGGATGTGTGTGGGATCACATAATATGGGGTTGTGTTTCTGTTGGTTTAAAAATAGTATATAGAGAAGCTTAGTGAGCAAGATCAAGGGAAACACACACAAGAGGGATTTTTTAGAATGTATCATTCTTTTTAATATTTATTTATTTCCTTGGCTGCAGTGGGTCTTAGGTGCAGCATGTGGGATCTAGTTCCCTGACCAGGGATCAAACTTGGGCCCCTGCATTGGGACCTCTGAGTCCTAGCTACTGGACCACCAGGGAAGTTCCCATTGTTTCTTTTTAACAAAGTGAAAATAATACAAAATTCATTGTGGTGGGAGAAGGGTTTTGAGTTAGAATTCATGTAATACATTTGAGCTAAAGGTAACAAGAAACTATGTTCCCTGTTTAGTATGCACTGAACTGTGCTTTACTCTTTGGTAGGATACAGAGCTCCATTCTGGAAGGATTGGTGCTAAAGGAATCTAGATTTGTGATTATTCATTCGAACAACCTGTAGTTACTACAGTCCACAAATAGGAATCTCATAATGCAGCCAACACCAGGCTTTTGGGGTGGAGGTGAGGTCCACGGAGGAACAGCTGGAACAGCTTGAAGAGTTTCCAAGCCCTCCACTGGAAGATGGTGTTGACTTCATCATCGAAGACTTCTGTCTTTAGGCAACACTTAGTAGAGAGGAGAATCACCTTTACTTGATTAGAAATCAAGCTAGATTTGTTTTTCATTAAACTTTTTATTTTGAGAGAACTGTAGATTCACATGGGGTTCTAAGAAACAACACAGAGCTCCCCGGTTTCCCCAGATGGCAACATCCTGTGAAATTCTAGGGTCACCGCCCCACCAGGGGATGACATTGATACAGAATATCCCATCACCACTGGATCCCTCCTGCTGGCCTTTTAACATCCTCCCCCATTCTCCTCCTCCTTGGCAATCCCTGTTCAGTCCTCAAGGTCTGCCAATTCAAGAATATTACACAAACAAGATCATACAATATACAACCTTTTGGGACTGGCTTTTTCACCCAACATAATTCCCTGAAAATTCATCTAGTCGATCCAAAAAGTTTTTTCTTAAGTCACATGAAATCAATCTCTCACACAATACCAAACCTATACCCTTCAGCAAGGGACAGGCAGCCTCCTGTCTGGGAAGATTTCTAGTCTGTGGAATCTCAAATGGATGTTAGGACTCTGAAAATGAGACCACCTTCTTTCAGAGAGCCTGTGGACAGCCAAGTGAGACTGCAAACTAGTCCAATAGACACTCCAGATTCTGCATTTTCACTCTGATAAAGCTGGACTTCAGAGGCATACTGTACAGTCTGTCATCACCAGCCACTGCATTTCAGCCTGCTGTTTTTGTCTTAAGCATAGCAACTTGAATAGTTGATAGTCCATGATAGCTTTTCTTCTTTCTTTGAAGAGCTTGAGATAGACTCATAAGTTTTTTGTTGCTTGCTATTATATAGTACACACTTTAAAATGAAGGTAGGATAATTACAGGTACCTTATTCAATTCTTACCCTCTGAGATCGACATTTTCCCCTTACCCTACAGATGAGCTTTGGCAAAGCTTCAGTAACTTGCCTCCGGTTACCTATAAATCAGTCACTGAAGGGAACCTGGAGCAGGTATGTCCCTATTGCCGAGGCTCCGCGTTGGTGTGAACCCCAAAGCTACATAGTGAAACAAAGACCCTTGTGGTTAGTTCTTAATAATAAACTGTGCTGATTATACCAGTAAGACCAGTTCACTGCAGAAAAAAACAGAGGAGTCAAAAGAACAAGCAATGATTAATGTCTTTATGTACACACTACTAGAGCAACACTTTAAAAAGAACTCTTAAAAATTGCCTGGTTTTAGCAAGTAAAATTTCGTTAAACATGTAGTTTCAGCATACCTCTAATTCAGAATGACAAGTCATGTTACTAGCAAAAATATTGATGATCCATCAAGAGTTACAGTGCATTTCTCCCCTAAGTATTAGGTCACGATACCATTATGAAGGCGTCAAAAGGAAAATTCTCTCACAGGCTGAATTCTAGATTCCATATTTTTCTATTAGCTCTTTTGCTTTAGAAATATAGGCACTCATGGCATCTTCCTTTGATAATCCTAGAAAGATACAAACAGGTTGACTCACCAACTGATGTATGTGGAAATTAAGAAGGTTCGTGTAACATTTAGAAACTAACTACCTTTTTGAAGGTTCCAGGCTTCCCATTTAGCCTTTCCTTTTAGATCTAACAGTGCTGGACACTCTGCCAAAAGAGGGACAGATATATTCACAGGATTACTTGTTATTTTATGCTTCTACACTGTTGAATAAAGTGTACTGTTATTTTTTAATATGATAGCACAATACCAATATCTATGTCTCCAATTACAGACTGTTTGTAGAGTCCATAGAGCGCTTTTAATTCCTCATCATCTGGCCTGGTTTTCAGTTTCCTCACGTCTTTGGCCGCCTTGTCAAAATCAGCCTAAAACAAAAAGACACAGTGCATTTGCTAACTTTTGGCAGGTTTATCTGCTTCAGGGGAACTTAAAGAGGACAGGAAGCTTTCAATCAGAAATGAACAATTAGTGCTCTGGTTCCACCAGAATTATCCTTAATTTGTGGATACTTCCTCTGGTCCTTACCTGTTACATGGACAATGCACCTATGCACTTGATACAGAGAACAAAATAAAATTCTTAATATTTAAAATGTTTAAAAACTGAAGAATGCATAAATAAATGGAAAGATATTCCCTGTTCATGGATAGAAAATATTAACAGTTAGTAAAATGTTCATCTTACCCAAAGTCATCAACAAATTCAATGCAATTCATTATCAAAATTCCCATGGCATTTTTCACAGAAAGAGAAAAAGCAATCCTAAAATCTGTATGGAACCATAAAAGCTAAAGCAATCTTGAGAAAGAAAAACAAAGCTGGAGGCATCATAATTCCTGATTTAAAATAATATTACAAACTATATAGTAAGCAAAATATATGGTATGGTACTGTATGGTACTGACATAAAAACAGACACAAAGATCGATGGAACAGAGTCAAGAGCCCAGAAATAAACCCATGCATATATGGTCTATTCGTTTACGACAAAGGAGCCAAGAATATACACTGCAGAAAGGACGGTGTCTTCGGTCAATAATTCTAGGAAAACTGAATACACATGCAAGAAAATCAGACAGGACTCCATCTTACACCACATACAAAAATCGACTCAAAATGAATTAAAGACTTGAACATGAGATTCAAAATTGTAAACAACTAAAAAAGACACAGAACGTTCCTTGACATCATTCTTAGCAATGATTTTTGGATGTGACACTGAAAGCAAAACTAGTTAAAACGAAAATAAATACAAGAGACTACAGCCAACAAAAAAGCTCCTGCACAGCAAAGGAAACCATCGACAAAACGAAAAGGCAGCCTACTGAATGGGACAAAATATTTGCAATTGTATATCTGATAAGGGGCTAATTTCCAAAATATATACAGAACTCATATGACTGGACAGCAAAAACAAAACAAAACAAAACAATATGATTTTAAAAGAGTCAGGAGATTTTTTCCATGGAAGATATATAAGGACCTGAAATGATGCTCCACATCATAAAGCATCAGGAAAATGAAAATCAAAACAACAATGGCATATAGCCTCATATCTGTAAGAATGGCTATGATCAAAAAGGCAAGAAATAACCAGTGTTGATGAGGATGTGGCGAAAAGGGTACCCTATACACCATTGGTGGGAATGTAAATTGGTGCAGCCAGTGTGGAAAACAGTGTGAAGCTGCCTCAAAAAAATTTTAAAAAGAACTACTATATGATCTCACAACCCACTTTGGAGCATTTATCCAAAAGAAATGAAATCAGTATCTTGAAAAGACATCTAAATATACTAAAATGTGTCAATACTAACGGCCTCTATTGGTAAGTTTCCTGTTTTTAAAAAAATACCATCTATACTCTCCAAATTTCCCATAATGTGCACATATTATGTCTATAATAAGGACAAAGTTAAAATGCTACATCACTGCCCTCAGCTTCCTAAGGGCAGGACAGGGAGAGACTGTCCAGGAGGTATAAGGATCCTTCCCTTCAGGGGTGGCAGGCATCTCAGGTGTTCTATTTGCTGTGAAGTCCCGTGCCATCTTCCAATGACATCAACTCAAGTCCTTTTGGCAAGCTAAGCCTTGATACAAATTCTAAGGCTTTTCAGAAACCGTGCTAAGTCCCTGCCTTCCAGGAAGGAGTTTTTGGAAGACTGTCCTTCATGTTCTGAGGGGTATGGAACTATCTGACAAGCTCATGAAAGCCTTGTTCAGTTCAGTTCAGTTCAGTCGCTCAGTCATGTCTGACTCTTTGCGGCCCCATGAACCGCAGCACGCCAGGCCTCCCTGTCCATCACCAACTCCCGGAGTTCACTCAGACTCACATCCATCGAGTCAAAAGTGGAGCCCTTGACCACTTCCCAGGCAATTTCAGGGGTCCTCTCTCTACTCTCTCCCCAGGCAGAGAAGAAAAACCCATTCCAGAGCAGGGCCCAGGGCCAGTCTTTCTCTCCAGCATGCCCTTCCCTCACACCCCAGTTTTGATGTGCCTTCTTCCAGCCCAACCACAATGAGCCATGGCAGGAAAAACATAGGGCTCGCATCAGGATCCTGGATTTTAATTCTAGCTTGGAGACACACTGCCCTGGGACTCTGTTTAAGTACTGGAGAGATTTGGCTTCAGCTCAGAAAAAAAGGCATCAACCTCAGCCAGGAAGTGTGAGGATGAAACAAGAATAAGACCGTAAATATTCTTGACTTCATTCTGTTGACTCTTGCCGGCCCAGAGCTCACCACTTGTATCACACTATTGATTCAATATGTATTGAACATCTCTGAGGGGCCAGGCCTTGGGAGAGCAGACAGGGATGAACAGGGCAGCCAGCTTTCACAAAGCTCAGCGTCCTGTGGGAGATGAGTGGGTCAGTGATCAAGTGATACTTGCTCAAGCAGAGGAGCAGTGGATGCCCTGGGACCACAGAGAAGGGAGCAGTCGAGAGGGTGGCAGGCACCTTCTCAGAGGAGACGATGCTCAGCTGAGCCTGGGGAGGGGTCAGTGCCTAGGGGATGGACAGAGACAGGAAAGGGGGTTCCAGGCTCAGCACAAGGGCTGGTGGGAATGTATTTGTTCCCCCCAAGTATTCAGAACAGAGGATAGGCACAAATGTTCATCTCAGTAGCAAGAGCCTTGCTTTACAGAGTGCTGGCTGGTGGTAGGAGCCCATCTGAGCCCTGTACCTCCTTGTTGAATACATGAATGAAAAGTGAGTAGATATTAGGAAAGTCTGAAATTATCATAGGTGAGAAACAGATTTTTCTTTTTCTTTTAAACTTTGGCCACACCTCACCACATGCAGGTTCTTAGTTCCCTGACCAAGGATGGAACCTACACCCCGTGTGGTGGAAGCAGAGAGTCTTAACCCCTGGACCACCAGGGAAATCCCAGGAACAGGGATTTAAAGGTACAGTCATTTACACTTAACTCCAAGCACTCTGGGCCAAAGGGCAAGTTGGTTAATGTTGCCATGCTGTTGCAGAGCTGGGCTCGTAGCTCTGGGTGAGGAATTTCAACCTCCGCTAAGCTCACTCTGCTGGAGTCGGGGCCTCAGCACCCTGGCTGAAAGCTGACCGGCTGGATTTCCCCCGCGCCTGTGCCTGAAGGGTCTTCAAAACAACTCCCTTAAAACCCCTCCTCACACCCTCTCCCGTTCATGTTTTCATAAGGCCCCCCGACCCCGCCCTTGGTGTAGCAGTGATCCTGGTGTCACCGCTGCCACATGGGGTGCACCCTGCCATGTAGCCAATGCAGACATTTAAACATTTAAAAGAATATTTAGTGGTGACAAAAAGCTCATAGTACAAAGAGAGCGAGCAAAATTATATAAAAAGCAGAGTGTGTGTTAGACATACATATTCACATACCACAGAGATGCTTCTCAAACACTTGAGAAAGTAACTTAGTGCTACTGTGGTTATCACTTGAGTGAAGCCGTGTTTGATGTTTTACTTTATATTATGGGCTTCCCTGGTGAAGAATCTGCCTGGTTTCATATCTGGGTTGGGAAGATCCCCTTGAGAAAACAATAGATGCCCACTCCAGTATTCTTGCCTTGAGAATTCCATGGACAGAAGAGCCTGGCGGGTCCATGGGGTCACAAAGAGTCGGACAGGACTGAGAAACTAACACTTTCCCTTTTTTTCTTTTTTACTTCACATTTGTTCCCTTCCCCCCAAATTTTCACCCTGAATATACATTTTTTTCTCCTCCAAAGATCATAAGAACAGTATTTTAAGATTGTGATTTTCCAGATCTCTGCACTTGCCTGGGAGAGCCCCCAAGAGGTTCCACGGAGCAAAGGGAGGCCGCAGCCGCTCACACCTCCCTCTCCAGGATGGGAAGAGAGCGCTGGGCAGGGCCCACCGGGTCCGCCGGGAGCAACCCCGCACCCGCCCTCCCCCGGCCGGTGCCGGGTTTGCGTCTAACCAGTCCCCGGGGTTCATAAGAGTTGCTATAGCGAGCCCGGCACGCCGTCAACAGAGTGCGCCGGTGCGGACTCCGCGCTATAAGGGGGCGCTGGGGATGGGGTGGGCGTGTCTCGGGGGTCCCCGCGGACAGCCACCAGGGACAAAGGCGACTGGCAGCAGCGGCCCGAAGCGGCCGGTCAGAGATGCGCCGCGCCCCCAGCGGGGCGTCACGCCGGCCCCACGCCCCACTCGAGCGCTTTTCTCCGGGACGGACGCTCCTCTCAGCCCCCAGCACACCCAGCTCACCTGCAGGGACATGGCGGCTAAACCCGGACGATGCCTGTCTCCAAGCGCCGGTTCCCGGGACCCCGCGCCCAGCCGCTCCTTAAAGGGCAGCGCGCCTCCGCCCGCCGGCTCCCGTTGGTCGCGCTCCCGAGCCCGGCTATGCCCATTGGTCGCTGGCCCGCGAGGGCGAGGCTGGGCGGTGAGTGACACCCTCCGGGCCCGCTGAGCCGCGCTCTTCTCCCAGCCCAAGCCCTACGGAGAGTTGTGCGCTGCCACAGGTTGCAACTGGCGAGGCGCAGGGAAGAGAATATAAATGAGCTTCTCTTTGCCCCTGACTCGCTGTATTCATTCTCTAGAAGTTGTTTGCAGGAAGTCCTGAGAGGTCTCTCCAGGGCTCTGACCTCACTTGGGATGCCTTTTGATATATACCTCTGTCCTCTGCATGATTCTAAGAACTTAGATGGCAGACAGGCACAGCCCATCAGGAATGAAAAGAGGTAGTTTGCCTCTTTTCTCCTCGTTATAAAAGAAGAGCCACTTATATTCGGAACACGCTCTGCAACTATCCCAACTGGTTTCCAATTAGGGTAAAAAAAAAACAAAACACAGGACTCTTCAACCTGACCCCATTCTCCAGGGGAACAAACCCAGTATCGCTCAAGTCTGCAGACACAGAACGGGGCTGTAATTCACATCTGATTAAATTTTCAAAGAACTGGAACTGCATTTTCTGGTCATCTGAGGAGTTCATTACATAGAAGTCTTCGTGAAGCAAAGTGATTGGAAGAAAGGGCAAACTCAGTTTTAAGAAAGCTGTTGATTTGAAATGTCTAACAGTGTAACAAGATACAGGAGTTCAAGGCCCTAAAACAGTTTGCCTTTTTTTGCATAAGAAACATTTTACCTTGTTTTTGCATAAGATTACACTTAAAAATTATTTGCTACATCTTCATGTAAATCCCTTGTTTTTTTATTTTCTCCTCAAAACTATTTTCATGGTGAAATCAATGAGTTTCCAAATAAAGGACAAAAAGCAAATTGTAGAACAATATACAGAAAGGAGAATTCCCTGGTGGTCTAGTAGTTAGGGCTCTGCGCTTTCACCGCTGAGGGCTTGATTGGATCCCTGGTTGGGGAAATAAGATTCCACAAGCCATGTGGTATGCCCTCCACCCCCCAAAAAAAGGAAAAAAGAAAAATTCTTTTGTCTGTACTGGGCAGAACTTTTTTCAAAATTTCCCAACGATGAGAAGCACACTAAAAGGCACAATGAAAATAGCAGCTGAAGAAGAGCAAGTGCTGTCTGTTGGTGAAAACCCTCTCTATCAGGGTGTGTGAGCTGGTGAATACTGCAGTGAGCTCTGGTGTCGCTATGTATCTGCAGCTGAGACATTTTGATATAAAAAGTCAGGAGGAAAAGAGAGGGAAGAAACACTGTGCTCCATTTTATCCTCTAAGTCTAGAATGGCATTTTAAGCATTCTTTTCAAAACATGTTCTTCTCTTGCTATCCTCCTACTGGTCGCCAGAGCCATGACTGGCCTGTCTCACGGAGCAAAAAACAACAGAAACATCAATGTCCTCTGTTCAGTGATCATAATACACTAGGTACAATGAAAGCTCAGTTTTATGGAACCCTTAGGGAGTCAGTCAAGCTGGACAATAAAGATTTTTATTTTTATTAAATATTGATTATAAACCAGTATGCGTACATACATACATACGTATTTTTAAAACTGAAGGACGCGTTTATGAACATACCACCAATTTAAGAAATAGAACATTCCCCTTTACCTCTGTGACTCTCCTGGTTCCATTCCACCCTATTCTTATTCTCTCACACTTTCATTCATCTAATCAAACAGTTATTGAGTGTCAACATGAGCCAGGCACCCTTCTAGGTTTTTGAGAAACATCAGTCAGCAAAACAAACAAGAATGCCTATCCTTGTGTTACATTTTGGTAGGGGATGACAGATAATAAACATATAAAAAAAGCAAATTATACAATCTATTGAAAGATGTTAGGTAATAGGTGCTATTTTCTTGTGCAAATATTTTTTTGACTTGGACTATTTTTAAAGTCTTTATTGGGCTTCCTTAGTGGTCCAGTGGTTAAGAATCTGCCTGCCAATGCAGGGGACACGGGTATGCCCTAGTCCAGGAACTAGATCCCACATGCTGCGGAGTAAGCCCATGCACCGCCACTACTGAGCCTGCACTTTAGAACCCGTGAGTTGCAGCTACTGAAACCCAAGTGCCTTGGTCTGGTGCACTGAAACAAGAGAAGCCACTGCAATGAGAAGCCTGTGCACTGCAACCAAGGGTAGCCCCTGCTCACCACAACTAAAGCTCTCATGCAGCAGTGAAGACCCAGCACCGCCACAAATAAAAATAAATATTAAAAAATAAAATCTTTATTGAATTTGTTACAATATTGCTTCCGTCTTATAATTTTCTGGGGTTTTGGCCATGAGGCATGTGGGATCTTAGCTCTCTGACCAAGGATCGAAACTGCGCCGCCTGCATTGGGATGTGAAGTCCCAACCACTGGACCGCCAGGGAAGCCCCTGATAGGTGCAGTTTTCAAAAAGAGCAGAGCAGAGAGATGGAGAGTCTTGTGCACGTGGAGTGAGGAGGTGACTTGCCGTTATAAACATGGTCATCGGGATGGGTCTCTTGGGAAGATGACATTTGAGTAAAAGTTGAAGGAGGTGAGGCAGTGGCCTGCAAGATCCCTGGGGAAGAGATTCCCTTGCAAAAACAGCATCCACTACAAAGGCACCCAGAAATGAGCTTCCTGGCAGGTGTGATATGCCAATGGGGCTGGAGCAGAGTAGCAAGAGAAGAGGTCAGAGGATAGAAGATGGAGACCTAATCACACAACACCTTGCCTGAAGGCATTTGGCTTCAAGAGGGAGTCAAACAGAACCACCGAAGGGTTCTGAGTGAGGACTGACATGATCTGACTTTATTTATTTATTGTTTTTTAAAGAATTGTTACTATGACTACAAAAAACAACATTGGAAGCAAGAGTCTTACTGTAATAATAAATCCAGGGGAGAACTTAATGGGTGTCTCCAACTCAGGTGGCATCAGTGGAGGCGGTGAGATGTTCAGATTCTGCATTTATTTTGAAGGTAAAGTCAACAGGAGTCCCTGATAGATTGTATATTGGTATAAAAGAGAGGAGTCAGGACAGCTCTGAGATGTTTGCCTTGAGTAACTAGAAGGACTACAGGTGGAGTTGGCCTGATGGGGTGGCAAAGACCAGAGAGTCCCTTGGACAGCAAGATCAAACCAGTCAAATCCCAAAGGAAATCAACCCTGAATATTCATTGAAAGAACTGTTGCTAAAGCTGAACCTCCAATACTTTCCCCACCTGATGCAAAGAGCTGACTCATTGGAAAAGACCCTGATGCTGGGAAAGATTGAAGGCAAAAGGAAAAGAGGGTGGCAGAGGATGAGATGGTTGGATAGCGTCACCAGTTCAGCAGACATGAACTTGGGCAAACTCCGGGAGATAGTGAGGGACAGGGAGGCCTGGCGTGCTGCAGTCCATGGGGTTGCAAACAGTCAGACATGACTCAGCAGCTGAACAGCAGCAACAAACATCAGAAGTTCCACTGTGGACATGCTGCGTTTGAGATATCAGACATCCAAGTGGAAATGTGAAATGGGCAGTTAGATATTCAAGTCTCGACTGGGCTGAGTATATAGATCTGGGACTCAAAAGTTCAACTTCTGAAACTTGAGATAGGATGGCCCTAGAAACTCACTGTGTATGGAGGAGAGATGGAAACAGAACTGAAGAGTGAGCCATGGGAAATTTCAATACTAAATGTTTGGGGGGAAGAGCACAAAGGAGACAGAGAAGTGATCAATGAGGTGAGAGAAAAACCAAGAGAATGCAGTGTTGAGAAAGCATCATGAGTGAGAAAGTACGTTTCGTTGTTGTTGTTCAGTCACCAAGTCAAGTCCAACTGTTTGCAACAGCATGGACTGCAGCATGCCAGGCTTCCCAGTCCCTCACCATCGCCTGGAGTTTGCCCAAGTTCATGTCCAAAGTATGTTAGGTTAGATGAAGACTGAGAATTAGCAATTGGATTTAGGTCATTGTCCAGATCACTGACTGATGACTTGAAGGGAAGTTTTAAAGCTGTCGTGGGTGTGGGGGCTGGGGGAACAAGCCTGATTAAGGTGGGTTTAAGAGAAATCATGAGAGTTAACATATTAATAGTTTCTTGGGCTCTGCATTTGTTTATCCCCCCACCTACATCACATTGTCTTAATTATTAAAGCCTCCTAATTTTGTTCTTCTTCAGGAAGGCCTGTCCTTGGCACCTTGCTCTTCTATATAAATTTTAACATCCATGAGTTGAGTTCCATAGAAGATTCTTGAATTTCTCTTGTCATTGCATGGAAATTATAGCACATACAACAAGCTGGGAAAGCATCCTCTCGTTTTTGTATTCTGGAAGAAATCAAGTAGAATGGGGGAAAAATGACAAACGAGAGGTTGCCCAGCCATCAGTGATTTGTGCTGACCTTGTTCTTGCTGTCTCCCTCACTGTCCTTACGGTAAGAGGCCACTTTCAAAACACAAAGAGAACTTGGCCGCTTATCCATCGAGTCCTAACCTACAGCCAGAATGAGCGTCCTATAACCCAAACAGCATCTGAGCGCCTGCTGCGCGTACGTTTCAGTTTCATCCCAGCTCTCTTATGATCAACTCCAAACCCTTTTTGGCACAATGGTCACTGTAATACTAGTCAGGCCTGCTCGGCAAAACTCGCCCAAGAGATTTTCCCCGGAAGCACCCGTTAGGGGTTCTGATACGTTACCAAACCGCCCTCTCGCAACCCTGGCTCCCCTCCCCCACAAGCACGAAAGAAGAGCCGGTGCCGAGATGCCGAGATGCGCAGCCGGGCGGCCTGGATGCAGTGAGGTGCGGGGGCAAAGATTGCCCCACCTCTTGTCTCCCTGGAGGCTCCTGGCCACTTTTTGAAGGTAGAAGATGCAATGATTTTTTTTAGCGGGAGGGAGTGGACAAATCCGCAGAAGCTCAGCTCTCCACGGAAAAGGGAGCTACGTTGAGAGGCGGCCATGACCGTTTGGACCCCTGTCCTCTTGGCCCCGGTGCCGGGCATTCACAGCAGCGCAGGCCTCCTGCTCAGTTCGTACTGACCGCCCTTTGCTTCCAGCACCTGGTTGAAGCCTGCACCTTCTCTCTAGGCTCCATGAAGTTCATGGTCTTCAAGTGTCCTGAGCTCGACCTAGCCTTCCCACGGTTTTCCTTTCTCACTGCCTGTGCTCCCACTCCATGTGGGGGAAGTGTCTCCCCGCCTCATACTGTCAAGATTTCTTTTGACAAAGCCAAAACACAGAAGTTTCAGTATGAACTTGAACCTGAACCTGGTGAAGAAGCCCTTGCTGGTCCTTCGGAAGAAAGGCTGGGGTGGCTTATCTTTCAGAGGTTTCCCCGATGCATGGAGTTTCCTTTGGACACACCCTGGAGGACGCTGGTTCCTTCTGTGGCTCTGCCACTACTGCTGATGTGTGGGTGGAAGAAAAGGACACCCTTGGGAGTCTGGGCTGGGGACACATCTCAGCTTCCCTATGGGGCACGGCCCTGAGGCCTTGGTGAGCCGTAATGCGTGGATCTCTATGCAGGCATGGCTTTGTCAGGGAGATTGATGTGTTGGAAGGGTGCAGACACCTTAGAGCCCTTGACCTTGGCAGGGTTAGGCTGTCTTTGCCCTTTTGCATGGAGGCCTGGCCCAGGCTTGCTCACTCCCAAAGCAGACAATTCCTGCACTGATTTGTGCTGGAGGCTAGGTGGTCTCTTCCCCTTTTTGGCTTTGCCGCTACCCTTCTGCCCTCCACTGGGTCCTCTTCAGATGGCTTATATTCTGTGTTGTCCCTCCGAGTATTCTTAGAATAGGAAAGAGTGGAAGGGGCCGCCAACTTGCTGACACCTCACTGTTGTGTGTTCGCAGAAACTTCGGGTGGATCCTTGGTGGGCTGCTGTTGATTAGATTCACCAAAGTGTGGGGTTTCAGGGAAATGACGTGGCCCTCCTGCTCGGCTCTCTTGTGCCCCAGAAGCAGATAGATGGCCATCACTTGGTTGTGCTTGCAGCCATCAGTGAGCCTTGGACTTCTTCCCTTTTGTCACACTGGACACCACCATCAGAGTTCCTGATAGTCAAGAGAGTGGCTCCATGTAAGGTTTGGTTCATCTGGATCTTTCCTGATGAGCTCTAAAGTACCTTTCTTGCTGGGACTGAGAATGAGAAATTCCTTGAGCAGTTTTTCACATTTCCTGGACATGTGAAAGGGCATATGGTCTATTTCATTAAGTACTGACTCCTGCAGCTCCTTGAAGGCAGGGGTCCATCAAAAGGTAAGGGATTTGCAGACCAGTGTATATAGGATGATCCTCAGATTCTCCACATCTACTGTGGGTCTATCTTATTTGGACTTGGAAGACTTCGAGAGCATCCTAAAGGGGGACGGCCAATGAAGATGTATAGCTTGTTGCCAAAGGTGAATGTAACGCCAAAGCCATAGTCTTCAAAGTTTTTTTCATATCAGCATCCAAAAGCAGGTGCTCTGCCTTTAACTCTATGAGCAATGCACTTCTGGTGACAGTGTGTCACTGATGGAATTTTCCAGAACCTCTTTTTCTTACGGATTTCCATGAGCCACTAGGTCCTCAAATATGTCCCTTCCATTGAGTAATTCCTCAAGGAAGGCAGAATGGATCATTACAAATAACTGTTTGGGGAGGACTCAACTCTTGCATGGTTCTTTCTCAAGGGACCGTCTCTGGAGTCCGGAGGAGTTTGGCTAAGTCTTGTCAATGATCTGCATGATTGCCTCTTTCCTAAGTCAGGATGTACTGAGCCAGCTTTAGCTTGGTCATGTTGCCCGTGGTGAATGTCTTGACTATCAGTGATGTGGTCATCCTCAACAGAAATGTCTGAGAGGCCAGGCGCGTGTTGGACTTACTGCTGACCTGGGAGTCAAGGTGTCTCAAGGTCAACTTAAAATTGAGGAAAGCTGGTCAGAAACTTGACCCAAATCACNTCCTCAACAGAAATGTCTGAGAGGCCAGGCGCGTGTTGGACTTACTGCTGACCTGGGAGTCAAGGTGTCTCAAGGTCAACTTAAAATTGAGGAAAGCTGGTCAGAAACTTGACCCAAATCACCTCAAAGAAAATCACTTCCCAATGCCCTCTGATGAGCTGATCTTTATAATGGAACCAAAACATAATGCCAGACATGCCAATAAAAAAACCAAATACTGACCAATCTAAATAAGAGAAAACAAAGTTTTAAAAAGGAAAAAAGTGAGAAAAAGAAAAAAAGTAAAGATGAAAATGAAGAAAAGAGTTTTTAAAAAATGAAGGAAAAAAGAACCAAGAAAAAATGAGGAAGTAAAAGTAAAAATTAGTAACAGCCAAAAACCCTGTGTCTACAAGAAACATTGGTCAGAGTTCTGGTCACTGAAAACCAGTTTCTTGAGCTAGAAGAACTAGAAAGCAGCTCAGCCATGGACTTAAAGGATTGAAACTTCATAATGACGGTTTCTTGTGAGACTGTACCAAGAAACGGGCCCATTTTCTCATTTTGGGGACTCCAGATCTGGAAAATCCCATGGATGGAGGAGCCTGGCAGGTTGCAGTCCATGGGGTCTCGAAGAGTTGGACACGATTGAGCGACTTCACTTGCACTTTTCACTTTCATGCATTGGAGAAGGAAATGGCAACCCCACTCCAGTGTTCTTGCCTGGAGAATCCCAGGAATGGGGGAGCCTGGTGGGCTGCCGTCTATGGGGTCGCACAGAGTCAGACATGACTGAAGCAACTTAGCAGCAGCAGCACCAGATCACTTTACTCTTTTAAATAAATTATTGAAGATCCCCCAAGAGTTTTTTGATTAATGGGTTATAGTTATAAACATTACCTTATTAGAAACTAAATCCTGTAGGCTTTTCATTTTCAGTGGCTTTTTCATCTCTAGCNCCAGATCACTTTACTCTTTTAAATAAATTATTGAAGATCCCCCAAGAGTTTTTTGATTAATGGGTTATAGTTATAAACATTACCTTATTAGAAACTAAATCCTGTAGGCTTTTCATTTTCAGTGGCTTTTTCATCTCTAGCTTAAAAAGTTGTAATAATGCTTGGCTTAGAAGAGTTCATGTTGGCTACACACACAAAAAAAGTTATATATGAAGCAAACTGCATTTTTCAAAGATTTTCTTTTACACATAAACTGTTCTACCCATTTTATTTTTTTCCTACTTTGTTACATTTTCTATGATGAGATTCACCTTATTATTTTACTAGTCACTAATCAGAAATATTAGCTTTTTCCATAAATCTAAGTGGTTTTAAATGTTACATTAACAATTACAATGGTTAGAAATGGTTCTTCATTTCTGATATCTGGTTTTGTGTGACTGGCTGTATTTGCTCAAGGTCTGATTGGCCTAAACAGCTGTTGATTATGAATATTCACAAGGAAGGAAGTGAAAAGACTCATATTGTGTTATTTATTTGAAATAAGTCTATTAGTGCTACCAAATTCGTTATAAACAGGTCCATGGGGAGAAAATCAAAACAGGATTCTTAGTACCTTATGACTAAGCAATGAGGTCAAGTTACTGCTAAACTAATAAAGTTATAAAATCAGTGATGTCCTAACACTGAATTGGTGATTATGTCAGGTGACTATGTCACAGGTTAGGTACAGGTGACTATCTCACAACTTCAGATAAATAATTTTCTACAACAAACATCTTAATAAATATAACTTCCCTGAAACCACAGACAACTAATACCATTTCCCAAAGCAAACAACTAAGTAGGCATAGCCAGGAAGATCACATTTCACATTATTTTAAAATGAATATGTTTGAAAACTCCTTGTAAAAAACTAACCAGGATGATTTCACTGTAACTAGCTTCAGAAAAAGACTGTGTCTGACGGGAGGCACTTTAACTTTTGTTAGGTTTAACATTTATTATTATTTTGGGCTTCCCTGGTGGCTCAGATGGTAAAGAATCTGCCTGCAATGCAGGAGACATGGGTTCAATCTCCGGGTTGGGAAGATCTCCTGAAGAAGGGAATGGCTACCCACTCCAGTATTCTTGCCTGGAAAATTCCGTGGACAGAAGAGCCCGACAGGCTATACAGTCCATGGAGTCCCAAAGAGTTGGACATGACTGTTATTTTAAAAGAGTTTTCGAAGTAAAGGTTCATGAATACCTTCCAGCTTTTACCCAGTTTAACAAGATGCAATGGTTAGCTCAGGGTTTTTATCTTCTCTAGGCACCAGTGCCAACAACCTCGCGTGAGTTTAATATTCCTCTTTAAACTTGTGTCATTTTTAGGCTTGGTTTCAATGATAATACATAGACAGGGCTGAATTAAATTATAGCGGCTCATCATTTTGTTTCCACCCTGATCATTTGGTTGTTATATTGCATGTGTTTTATGTATTAGTGTCCAGTTAACGTATTCTGCAACTGAAATCCACTAAACAAAATGTCTCCCTACTGGAGATATTAATGTATGGGTTCCCCACCTAGCAGCCATTTCCCCCTTCATTTTTGTCAATAATCCTACTTTCATTTGGTTATGGAGCCATATTATGCTCCATCTCCAAGAGAAGGCTCATAACTGGTCTCAGCGAGTCTCGTTTGACTCACCCCCGCCAGGGACTGGTTTCGGTGTGGGCATGTGACTGATACTGACCAGTGAGCCACAGAAGGAAGTCTGTTAGGGCTTCTTTAGAAGACGTTTCTTTCTGATAGAAAGAAATGCAGGAGGGAAACTTCTGCTTCCTGCCATGTGTTTGTGTGGATTGTGATGATGAGAGCTGTGACCACTAAACTGTGAGCTTGAGAGGACAAGCTTGAGGGCCAATGCCAAGAGTCAGAGGATGGCAAAGGGGAAGGACAGAAAGTCCTTGGGATTTTGAGGAGATGTTGTGTAAGCCAATGAGCCAGTCTTGGAAAAGATCCAGACTTTGAAGACAGATAAAAACCACAAACAAACCACGTTCAGTAGGAGGCTTTGTTAACTGCATACTGAAAAGGTCATTGAGTTTGTAGCTCATCACAAAAGTTATTCTAGTCACTGATTTTAAAATAACATTATTGTTTATTAAACAATTATTATGTATGATACAGTAACCATCACACCTTGATGGTTAATTTTATGTGTCAACTTGACTGGCCTGATTAAACATTATTTCATTATTTCTGGGTGTATCTGTGGGGATTCTTCAAATCAGGTAGCCAAAGTATTAAAGTTGACTCACTGGAAAAGATCCTATGCTGGGAAAGATTGAAGGCAGAAGGAGAAGAGGCGGGCAGAGGATGAGATGGTTAGATAGCCTCAGTGACTTAATGGACATGAATTTGAGCAAGCTCCAGGAGATAGTGAAGAACAGGGAAACCTGCAGTTCATAGAGTCACAAAGAGCTGGACACAACTTAGCAACTGAACAGCAAGAACTGTGGAGGTGTTTCTGGAAAAGATTAGCAGTTGAATCAGTGGACTCAGTAAAATATTGGGTTGGCCAAAAAGTTTCTTTGGGTTTTTTCATAACTTATGGGGAAAAACTTGAATGAAGTTTTTGGCCAACCCAATAGATCCCCCCTCCCTAGTGGAGGTGAGCACCATCCACTCCACGAACTGCATTTGCATGCTCAGTTGTGTCCGGCTCTCTTGTGACCCCATGGACTGCAGCCTGCCAAGCTTCTCTGTTTAGGAAGGGCCTGAATAAAACAAAAGTCAGAGGAAGGAGGAATTGCCCCCCTTGTTTCTTGCTTCCCTGATTGAGCTGGGACATCCCATCTCACCTTCTCCTGTCCTTGGAATGAGATTTTTAAACTGTCAGCTCCCGTGATTATCAGGCCATTGGGTTTAGACTGAAATGACATCACTAGCTTTCAGGGTTTTCAGCTTGCAGACAGCAGACTGTGGAACTTCTCAGGTTCCATAACTCACATCTGTACCTCCCCTGGTTCTGCTTCTCTGGAGAACTCTAATGCACATACACACAGAGCAAAGATGAGGATGCCACAGAGGGAAAGAAGAATCTGCTGCTCAATTCTACATTCTTCTATTGATAAACTTTTCAGCTGGTAACTTTCTTTCAACAAAAAATTGTGGTTAATGATAAAACTTATCGCCAGGTTTCTTAAATGACTCTTACCTCATGGCAAGCATATAAACCTAACTGTAGTCCAATTCTAGAATGAATATAAGAAGAACACGTTGTCATTCAAAGACAAAATTGAGTTCACAGGGTAACATAACAGAGTAACAGCTATTATTAAAAAGTAAACTGATTGTTATAAGATGCTAAATATATGTTAAAGTGATAACTTGAAAACTATGTTTGGGAAATACAGGGGAAAGTGTTATATGAAAAGAAAATCAGAACACGAAATTTATATTATTTTAACAATGTAAGTGCACACTTAAATGTGAAACAAATTAGGAAACACTGAAAGGAAATGAGTTTTGAGGTAATTGGGTCATGGGAAATTTTTTTTAAAAACTTTGTTGTTGCAGTGTTTGTACAATACAGATAGGAGAGAAATTACCTTTGAAATGCAGTCATTTTATCAACATTCTTGTGGAAATTTTATTGCTTAGTCTTCAAGCAGAACAAGGCACTAAAATCATAGAGGCTTAATTTTTATTAACCTATTATCTCTGGATTCAGGTTGCTACTGGATCCATCAGTTCTATTTATGAAGCATTCTGGTGTATCAGGCACCGTGCTAAGCATTTTAAGTAGATTATTTCTTCTAATCCTCACAACAGGTACTATTTTTATCACTTCACATATAGGTTTAATTAGTTTGCTTTAGAGTCATGTGATGATGAGGTTAAGATCTTGACCTTAGCTGGTCTTTATCCAGAGTCATGGATAAATCTTCATAGAGTAAATATAAACTGAAATGGTACTCAAGCTATAAATCTGAAACCTTAGAGGGACAAAAACTTACACATATTTCCTTCCTATTACTTTAGCATTTCAATCTGACGTGTTTCTGTCATACAGCTTAAAAGCTAGATCTGAGGCTTTATTATTTTTTTAGGTTTTAAAATATTTATTGGAATATTTTTTTTTTAAAAAGACTCATAATACTTCATTCTTTTAAAATTATAATTACCTTCCACTTTGATTGAATAATTTCTCATCTTTTTATCCAAAAATTTCTACTGAGAGTTTAAAAACTTCTATTTAGTGGCACTACTTAACATGTGATTTACCCTCATCATTATTTAATCTTTGAAATGATACTTCATAGTTTTTAAACCAATGTGAGTTCATTGAAGGTTTGAGAGCCACTCTGTAGGACTAAGTCATTAACCTGCAATTTTACAGTAGATAAAGTACTGTTCTCATTACTTTGAAAAAAAAAATAACGTTGTGATTGGCTCTTACATCTAACATTTTAGTCTCAGCTTGCCACCATTAAATATAACTGATTACACTGACCACATAGAAGCCAGAAAAAAAATCACTGCATCACAAGTTAAGCTAATTCAATTTAAATTTAACAAAGATAGCCATAATCAGCAATTTACCAAATCAAAAGCCAGGGTTAAATTATATTCAAAACTAGCAATTTGGAGGACTTTTCTGGTGGTCCAGTGGTTAAGACCCCAGCTTCTAATGCAGGGGATGTAAGTTCAGTCCCTGCCAAGGGAACCAAGATCTCTCATGCTGTGTGGCTCAGCCAAAGAAGGAAAAAAAAAGTTTATTAATGTTTTTCAAGGGTTGAATGATTTATGAAGGTTATAACCTAACACAGTACTGAGTATACAAACTGGTCTTGTTTCACTGTGACCTGCCTTAGGGTCTAGTGTCACAGCTTTTACCAATGGAAGTAGAAAGTCTAGCTGCCACCGAAGATTTTAAGTATTATATTAAAAAATCATGAGACATGAACTTCTTGCCTTCCAGTGCCCAAAACGCCCATCTTGTTTCTAGTGAATAAGGCGACAGACATGATAGAAACAGGTTAGAGCTGAATCAGGACATTCAGTGACATTTCAAGAATAGAGGGATTCAAGAAGGGCAATGAGAGGTTGCTGCTCAAAATTATGATCTGAGATTGCTTTACAACTGCATGTTTACAGTTAATCGGGATGATCTGTTATTATTCATTTCATGAAACAAAAGCCTGTTACACTCAAACTCCTTTTTTAAAAAAATTTTTTCTAATTGATTAAAAACAAAAAAAAAAGTCACACTGTACTTTACCCCGCGTAACCTGCAATACTCTGACCACACGCACAGCTCTTTGTTTTGTTTACCTTACGGCCAGTCAGGTACTATGAAAATTGAAGCTATACAGACCAAAGATGGGAAACAAAACGAGCGGTGAAGCGATTGAGAAAAAGAGGAAGATATTTAGAAGAGGAATAAAAGTGCTAAGTTAGACTGGAAAGGGAAAAGGTGTGAGGAGGGAGGAGGCTTGTTAGGTCAGAAGCAAACTATGGTCTCAGTCTTGACAAGAGCAAATCAACAGATTCAGATCACTGATCTTTAAAACGTTCTTCAGCTGTCTTACAATTGTCTATGACTTCCCAGCGACTCCATTCGCATTGGCTGGAGTAGTCAGTATTTGGAATTCTCTGAACTGCTCTCACAGAACTCAAGATAGCCTTTATTCGCCTCTTTCCGGAGGCTCAAGATCGTCTACATCGTTGCCTGTAAGTGAATGGTTTCTTCACCACCTTCCCGTCTCCAATTTATCTCTATTTCTTTATTTCCACATGGCCGGGGATTCGGCAGAGACTCGGTGAAGGGGGCATTGGTTTAGCGTCTCTTTGGCAAGCTGAAAACAGAAAAGTGAGAGGGGCTCAGACTACCAGGCGCTGAAAGGCAGAGAAATTGGGTTACAAAGCGGCGACTGGAGAGAGAAGTAGCCTTTGGAGTCTAACCGGTACACTGGTCCTCAGGACAGACAGCAGAGAGCTGGCTGCCCGTTACCAGGCAACTGGAGATCTCGCGAGACACACCTTGCGCCTGCGCGCTGCCTCTGGAGGACTTTTCCCAACGCCTCCGCCTAGCTCCTAAACTCCTGAACTCTGTAGCGAAGCCCAGGGCCGACTTTCCGGTTTGGGAGTGGTCGGGTGCAGAAGAATGAAAAGTGTTCTCTGAGCAGTTCCATCCCCCGTCCCTCTGCATTGGAAGGCAGAGCCCGGGCAAGGAGCGGGCTCTGCGCACGCGCAGCGCGGCCACGTGGAGCCCGCGCGGAGGCAAACGTGAGTGGAGGGCTCAGCGTTGGGATCTGAGAGCCGGAGGGGTCGGTCTGGTTGGGATCGGCCAGGCGCGCGCGAAGTTTTCTGGGCTCCGCATCCCTAGGGGTTCCCCGTACTGGCGTGTTTTCCTGCGTCCCGGCCCGGGCTCACGCTCTGCTCTATTTGGAGTTGAGCGTCTTTTGGATACGAGAGGCAATTAGACAAAGCCCCACCCGGCCCTTCTGTTCTCCGCAGCCTAGAAGTGGAGGCCGACAAGAAAATAACTCGTGTGCTGAATAGTAGGTTGGCACTAGATAGACGGTAGACCAGAGAGAGATGACCTCCGGGATCGGTTACCAGATCCGGAAACCGAAAGTTCTCCCTGAGTCGTCTCTCTGTTTCACTCCCAGCTGATTAACTAGCGTGTGTTTCCGTCCGTCGACAACTCTAGTGAAGGTCACTGTCATGTCTTCCCAGGACTATTCCGAGTCCTCTTTGCTGCTTCCAGTCTTGGTAAAGATTCTTCCTGGCTCGAGTCCACCAAGATCTTTGTATGACATCTTTCTAACTGTCCCATTCCTCTGCTTTGAACGTGACAGCCGCTCCCACTGTAAGGATCGCAGCAGTCTTCACCATCTGGTCCACTATTTCTCTACTCTCTCTAACATCCATGCCCCAGCGACACTGACATTATTTCCTTTAATGCAGGTCCCTGGGATGCCCTTCCCGAATAGGGACTCCTTTTGGTGGGGATTCTTTAGATGTGGGTTAAAAGGTCACTTCCAACGTGGTTCAGTGGCTGACACTCCTGTTCTCCCAAAGCATGAGACCCCTGTTGGAATCCTGCTCAGAGAACTAGGTCCTATATGCTGCAACTAAGACCCAGTGCAGCCAAATAAATAAATATATGGTCAGCTGGTCGAGGCCCTTCTTGACTCCCTCAACTTTGTCAGGCCTCAGGGCCTTGACCTTGAAGTGCATCAGATGCTTTGCTGATGAGTCTGTCTCATAGACATTAAGCCCAGTGAGTTCAGTAGCTGTTTTTTTAATTCATAATCTTTCTGTCTTGGTGCATTGTGTATAATCCACAAATACTTGTTCAAGTAAGACAAGTGGTGGGGGTGCTGAGGGTGGGACTCATTTTCCAGGCAGAGGGAATGGGTATAAGGCCATGGAAGGCCAGACTGGTGGCCTCGGTAAATAGTAAGTGGTTCAGTGGTGGGGAATAAGGAGAAAGGCTGATGGGGAGATGGACCCTTGGATGTCACCTTAATAAGTTTCCACTTGATCTTTGGGGCAGTAGAAGCCTCCAGAGGCACCTCAGCAGGCCCTTCCTAATTTTCTCCTCCTCCCAACACTGTTACTTCTTCCCACTTTAGTTCTGGATTATATCACATGAGATTCTACTTATCTGGCTCTGGTCTCCCCCTCTAGATTCTGAAGACAGGAGGAGCTAATGCCCAGAACTTTCTAACTGTAAGTACCAACTTCCTGTTGTTTGGGGGGATTTTGGTCATGCAGCTAGTGGGATCTTCGTTCCCCAGCCAGGTATCAAAGCTTTGCCCCTTGCAGTGAAAGCACAAAGTCTTAATCACTGGACCACTGGGGATGTCCTTCCCTGTTATTTGAATGCAGAGGCACATGAACTGTAGCTTGTGTGCAGCAAAAGCTCTGTTGAAGTGAAGTCACTCAGTCATGTCTGACTCTCTGCGACCCCATGGACTGGCTCCTCTGTCCATGGGATTTTCCAGGCAAGAGTTCTGGAGTGGATTGCCATTTCCTTCTCCAGGGGATCTTCCCGACCCAGGAATTGAACCCGGGTCACCCACATTGCAGGCAGACACTTTACCATCTGAGCCACCAGGGAAGCCCCAGCCAGGTATCAAAGCTTTGCCCCTTGCAGTGAAAGCACAAAGTCTCAATCACTGGACCGCTGGGGATGACCGCTGGAACTGTAGCTTGTGTGCAGCAAAAGCTCTGTTAGATCACCATATTTACTCCATGGTTACCTAATTCCCTCTTCTTGACCACCTTCAACCTGGTGCCAGCCTCTGCCAGTCACGTCACTGGATGAGCAATCTCCTTTGCATAGCTGGAGGGGAGGAGCTGACTCCAATGACTGGCATGCGCAGGCCTGCTCTGGAAGGAAGAGACAGACACCGAGTCTCCAGCAGTGGGCGCCACTGACAGGAACAGTTCAGTTCAGTTGCTCAGTCATGTCGGACTCTTTGCGACCCCATGGACTGCAGCTCGCCAGGCCTCCCTGACCACCACCAACTCTCGGAGTTTACTCAAACTCATGTCCATCGAGTCAGTGATGCCATCCAACCATCTCCTCCTCTGTCGTCTCCTTCTCCTCCTGCCTTCAGTCTTTCCCCACATCAGGGTCTTTTCCAAAGAGTCAGTTCTTTGCATCAGGTGGCCAAAGTATAGGAGTTTCAGCTTCAGCATCAGTCCTTCCAATGAATATTCAGGACTGATTTCCTTTAGGATGGACTGGTTGGATCTCCTTGCAGTTCAAGGGACTCTCAAGTCTTTTCCAACACCACAGTTCAAAAGCATCAGTTCTTCAGTGCTCAGCCTTCTTTATAGTCCAGCTCTCACATCCATACATGACTACTGGAAAAACCATAGCGTTGACTAGACAGGGCTTTGTTGGCAAAGTAATGTCTCTGCTTTTTAATATGCTGTCTAGGTTGGTCATAGCTTTTCTTCCAAGGAGCAAGTGTCTTTTAATTTCATGGCTGCAGTCACCATCTGCAGTGATTTTGGAGCCCAAGAAAATAAAGTCTNTCAGCATCAGTCCTTCCAATGAATATTCAGGACTGATTTCCTTTAGGATGGACTGGTTGGATCTCCTTGCAGTTCAAGGGACTCTCAAGTCTTTTCCAACACCACAGTTCAAAAGCATCAGTTCTTCAGTGCTCAGCCTTCTTTATAGTCCAGCTCTCACATCCATACATGACTACTGGAAAAACCATAGCGTTGACTAGACAGGGCTTTGTTGGCAAAGTAATGTCTCTGCTTTTTAATATGCTGTCTAGGTTGGTCATAGCATTTCTTCCAAGGAGCAAGCGTCTTTTAATTTCATGGCTGCAGTCACCATCTGTAGTGATTTTGGAGCCCCCCAAAATAAAGTCTGACACTGTTTCCCCATCTATTTGCCATGAAGTGATGGGACCAGATGCCATGATCTTAGTTTTCTGAATGTTGAGTTTTAAGACAACTTTATCACTCTCCTCTTTCACTTTCATCAAGAGGCTCTTTAGTTCTTCGCTTTCTGCCATAAGGGTGGTGTCATCTGTATATCTGAGGTTATGGATATTTTTCCCAACAATCTGATTCCAGCTTGTGCTTTATCCAGCCCAGCATTTCTCATGATGAACTCTGCATATAAGTTAAATAAGCAGGGTGACAATATACAGCCTTGACGTACTCCTTTGCCTATTTGGAACCAATCTGTTGTTCCATGTCCAGTTTTAACTGTTGCTTCTTGACCTGCAAACAGATTTCTTAAGAGGCAGGTCGGGTTGTCTGGTATTCCCATCTTTTGAAGAATTTTCCAGAGTTTGTTGTGATGCACACAGTCAGAGGCTTTGGCATAGTCAATAAAGCAGAAGTAGATATTTTCCTGGAAGTCTCTTGCTTTTTTGATGATCCCATGGATGTTGGCAATTTGATCTCTGGTTCTGCTGCCTTTTCTAAACCTAGCTTGAACATCTTGGAAGTTCACGGTTCCTGTACTGACAGGAACAAGGTAGGAGCTTTCACTCCAGGGGGCTGAATTTTGGTTTTCTGTGGCATAGGAGGAACTTCAGAGGCCGGTAGAGGTCAGGAGACCCTGTCTCAGGGAGGTCAAGTGCGGAAAGGCACCCATCCTGCAGCAATGGTTCCCCATCCCAGTTCCACAGCAGAGTCACCTGGGCAACCTCTTGACAAGTAAAGGAGCCCTGCCGTATTCTCAGGGATTTTGATTCAGTAGACCTAGAGTAAGGACCAATCATCTATATACTTTAAAAAGTCAGAGCTTATTTTTGAGATGCAGCCAGGATTGAAAGAGCATAGAATTTGGACTTGGGAAACGAGCTGTGACTCTGGCAGGGTATTTAACCTGAGTCTGTTTCCTCCTCCACTCATGGAATTTTGTGAGAATCAAATATTTCTTGGAGAAAGTGCCTTACTTGTTCTGGCTTCCTCCTCAGCATTGGCAGCCAGGCTCTTAAGGTGTTTATTGGAGGGGAATTCATCCTTAATCCTGCCTATGCCACTTAGGGGTGGGGGGCATCTGTGGGATGAATGACCTCACATAAGGCGAAATCTGGAATGAGAAAATCTGGTTACCTGAAAACAGGGACAGTCCCAAACTCCAGACTTCTCCAGAGCTGGCTCATTTACCTTCTTTCAGTTTTGCAACATGGGTCCCTATGGTTCCCAAGTGATCCCAGGAAGTGAGGAAGATTACAGGAGAGGAAGATGCAGTTGCCTGTGGATGGGATTATCAGGACATGCTCCTGAGAACAGTGATCTATAACATTTGGCCAGCAATCATCCCTCTCTTTTGCCTTAACAGATTAGCGTCTTTAAATTTCATTACAAAATTCCTGTTGTTTTCATCACACTGTCAGCCACAGGAACGGCCTGCTTCGACTTACCAGAGAAAGGGAGAATCTGTGTGTCCATGTTTTATGAAGGACAGACAAAGAACTAGAGTCCAGGGAGGGGAGGAGGACTTACACAAGGGCCCAGAATGAATCACTCAGATTTTCAGTCGTGTGCATATATTATGGCCCCAGTTCTTTAAAAATCACACCTGGTTAATGGCAGGGGCTTCCAGGGCCCTCAGAGATTCTGTGCTGAGGGCAGAGGGTTTGGGGACTCACAGAGGTGGTCATGGGAACTTGTTCAAGGCTGAGCCCCAGTGCCCAAGACTCCGAGTAGGGGTGCTCGGTATTTGCTGAATGGATAAATAGAAGCCTAAGTGGAAAGCAATCTAAAAAATGGTCAGAAATCTATCAGATTAATACCAGAGGTCCTGAAGAAGATAAATAATTACAAGTAGCGAAATTGGAACATTTTCAGTAAAGGAAACATAGAATTTCACTCTGATTGCAGTAAGGCAAAACATTCATAAATTGCCTGTATATGAATGAAGACTAAGTCATAGAAAAAAATGGGGGAAAATGACTTAAAAGAGAGATTAAGTATATGGTCATATATATATATATATATAATTATTTACATATATATATATATGTAAGTATATACATGTCCTATATAAGTAGGCTTGCTCTAGCCTTTCAAAAATCAGAAAGAGCACAGCCAAGATATCCTTACATGCATGTCTAGTTAACACGAATTTTCCTTTGCCGTTTTGCTCACCTGTGAAGGATATTTTCAGTATGGCTGCAGCCCCACAAGCATCAGGGAGGGGCTCCGTGCGGAAGACGAGACCTCCACCTGTGAAGACGTCACTGAACAACCCATACAGCATCTGCTGGAGCGCCCTGGACAGGGAGGACATGCACTTCATACTGCAGACCCTGGAGGACAGAATTCAGTCTCTTGGGCTTCAGAAGATTGAGGATAGGAAGAGAAAGAAAAAGCAGCCCCCTTTGAAAAAACAAAGTGGAGACACGAGCAGCATAGACTTGGACACTGGCGAGGATTTGAAGAAAGAAAAGCCCAAAGGTGATGCCCAGGTGTCAGGGTGGACCCCGGCTGACGTCAGGAAGCAGCTTGCTATCGGCATCAACGAGGTCACCAGAGCACTAGAGAGGAACGAGCTGCTCTTGGCCTTGGCGTGTAAGTCTGTCAAGCCAGCCATCATGACCTCACACCTGGTGCAGCTGAGCGTCAGCAGAGGTGTCCCTGCCTGCCAAGTTCCCCGGCTCAGCGAGAGGCTCGCACCTGTCCTGGGCTTAAAATGCGTCCTGGCCTTGGGGTTCAAGAGGAACACTACTGCCTTTGGGGAGGAACTGAGGGCCATCCTCCCCAGAGTCCCCCGTCTGCATGTGCCATGGCTCCAGGATGCACGCGAAGACCCCAGGGAGAACCTGCAGACAGAATCTTTGGAAAGCCAAGATGAAGAGATTCTGGACACTTCCTTTGAAGACCTCTCTAAACCCAAGAGAAAGCTTGCTGAGGGTCAGCAGGCTGTAGTGTTACAACCCCTGAAAATAAAGAAACTGATTCCAAACCCCAATAAGAGAAGGAAGCCACCCAAAAGTAAAAGAACGGCTTCAAAGTAATCTTGTGTCAACCTGTCACCTGATACAGTTCAGTTGTAAACGACACCTCGTTAAGAAGCCCTAGAATGAATAAAATGACTTTTACATATATTCTTGGGACTGTTAAGTGTCATTCCTTTTGCATGTGTAAGATTTTCTGTGACTGTAAAATAGATAGCTGCAGCTTAGAAACACCAAGTGCAGAGACTATTTAGAAGTGTGAATATCAAAACGAAGCTTTATTCAAACAAAGGTCCAGGCTGGTATAAATTTACTTTTTAAAAGGCTGGTACAGCGCTTGTGAGCAAGAACATCTGTATCCTGCAACACTGAACATCTTTCCATCCAAACTTGGGAAACCTGCCACACAAACACGGTTCCAGTTGCGGGGGGAAGATGAGGCTAGACTGCAGATGCACCATCCATGTTGGGGAAGATACTAAATGCCCTGCAATACACTGTTCTCAGAAGTAATACATTGTTAATTTTTACTGTCAGTTGCCTTTCTTTGTAGGTAGATATGGGCTTGGGAGAAAGGCTAAACGTAGAAAATGCCAGGTAAGCTATTTTGACTAGAATTCACCACTTTATTTGGTTAACTTACGTCCTTGGAATTTTATTATTATTTTCTCCCCTTGGGACTTTAACATGTATAAAAAGTATGATGGAAATAGGTGAAATGAGGCAGGAAGAGAATAAAAAAGTAAACGGAGGAACCCGTATGCTCTGATGTGGGTCTGCCGTGACAGGGCCATTTGTGTTAGTATGTGGAGCATAATTAATGCTCTGAGTGAAAGCATCACTATCTATAGTGTTGTTATTTGGAAAAGGTATTTTCTGTAATTTACAGGGAAGGAATTGGGCTAAAGTTTATTTTTAGCCTAAATTCTGGTTGATCTGTGGGTTATGCCACCTATTTCTTAAATCGACTGAATGTCTTCTTGACCAGAAAGGTTGGGGGGCAAGGATACGTCATGGACTAGAGCATTTCCATTGCTGACAAAGGACACGGGATAGTGTGGTTTTCTGAATCTATGACTATATATTACATTGAAATTTGGTTCTATAATAACAGCTATTTTATAAACATGAACTGTTTTACTGATTTTCTATTTTAAAATGCTCATTGGTAACATGTTTACATTATAAAGAGATGGATGTGCTAATCATTTATTAACTACTGAATTTAAAATGAGTAAAAGAATATGAAGCCTGTAACAACAACTATGTAAGTGAATAGAGTAACTGCCACAGTTCTATGATGAAGTGAGCCTGTACAAAATTTCTGAGTGGCAATCAAGTGATTTTTTGACAACCTACTTCGTATAAGACTGCCATAAAAATGAGTGGGACATGATTCTCAACTAGAACCTCTTCTGCAGATTAAGTTAAAAATCTCATTTACTTAATTCTGGTGTTTCAGTGAATTGGTTCACTTTTGCTTCTGAAGCCATCCTGCTCCTGTTAGGAAAAAAATGGTAGTGCAGTTGGCTTTGAGTCATCGTATATGAGAAGTCTAACCTTGTGCCTTCAAGAAGGAAAACAGCACTTGTCCTCAGTTAGGGAGGACTCAAGGGGCCCATGCGCACCCCCTAGTGGAGGTCCCAGAGCATCACAGCTGTGAGCTGGCCTTCTGGATGCCCAGAAGCTTCGGAAATTTGCTCTCAGCTCCTTAGGGGAAATAGGGGCGACAGAATTTGTTTCTGAAAAGGGCCAGGCTGTAAATGTGTTAGGCTTTTGGGTTCATGGTCTCTGTCAGAACAGTTCTTAACTATTTTGTAGAGTAAGGCAGCCACACACAGGCAACACGAGTGAATGACCAGGGCCATGTTCCCACAACACTTTATTTATGGATGCTGACATCTCCATTTCCCGTGATTTTTGTGTCACAAAATGGTATTCTTTTGTCTTTTTTTTTTCTTTTTCTCCTCAACCATTCAAAAAAATATAAACACCACTCTTAGCTCCTGGGCTGTACAGAAGGCGGTGATGGGCTGAGTTTAGTTCACGGGCCACAGGTTGCCGACTCCTGCCTGGTATAAGGTGTGATTGTTTCCTTTGCCCACATATAACATGAAGGAAGCCATCCTGTTGTCTAAGGGAACTGGATGTTTATGGACCGAATGGCCGAGGCACTGGTACACAAAGGCAGGAAGTATCTACTTTGTGGTATTTGAGTCAAGGCCAGGTGAGGTGGCCTCATCCACCATCTTTTCCCCTTGGACTGTCGGCAATATATATATACGTATTTGTGCACACTGAGAAGTTTTTCAAATCCTAGGTAAAAACACCATCAGTAACAAAACTATGAGACTTATTTACAAATAAGACATCTTCCTAGGGCAGGACAACTTTCGTGGTAAGTTAGAGTCGGCGTAGAGGAATATGTGCAATTCTGCATAAG
Source organism: Neotragus pygmaeus (assembly GCA_006410875.1). NCBI lineage: Eukaryota > Metazoa > Chordata > Mammalia > Artiodactyla > Bovidae > Neotragus > Neotragus pygmaeus. The sequence continues at coordinate 1,537,125 of SJYV01019910.1, forward strand.
TAATAAAAAACATTCAAATTCTCAGTGTCCTGATGGCACTAACGAACTCCTTTGGGCATGTCTTCTGACTTGCGGGCTTTGATTCCCTTTTCCTCACGTATCCTGGCTGTTGCTGAGAAGAAACGAGAATCTGTGCAGGAGCAGAAGTCTAGTTTGGCAGGGGGCATACACTCTTCAGAGCGCACACTTCATGTCTGCCCCAAACCTTGCTTTGGAACCAATCCATCGTCCTGCTAGAGATCAAAGTACAATGTGTGTGTTTACTGATTTGGCAACTTCACTTCTTGAGAAATAAGAGTCCCAGGACATTTTTATCTTGTTCTTCACTTTAACACCCACTGCATGTCACTGAGTTAACAAAAGTGCTGGTTCCGATGAGATCGTGTATGGTGATGTAAGTAAACACTTTCTGAGTGGCTCCCTCATTCTGCTACGTGGATCCACAGACCATTACTTCATAAATAGAAATGCCGCAGTTTATCCACACGGTGGCAAAGAATTTCTTACACAATTCTGTGACTTCTGTTCAGTTCATAGAAAAGCGGTCCCTCTTCTAGAGAGAGGAAGAGACCCCTTCCTCTTCATCAGGAGACAGCCAGAAGGTTGAGAACCAAAGGAATGTGCTCTGTACCCTCTCTGCATCCCTCCTACAAACGGGTCAACAGTGGGAAAAAAAGGATGGATGGTAATGTCAGCTAGAAATGTGTTCTACATGTATGGTCACAAATGGATGCTTTTCCATCTCTTCTGTTACTTCAATGTTACTGACACTTCGATGACACTTAAGTTGTGCTTTTATTCTTCTTTGGAATGGCAGTTCCAGGACTCTTTAGGGTATTAACGAATGATGATGTCAGAGTTCTAGAAATATCAATAGAAATATCCATCTACTGTAATACGAGTCCAACCTAAAGGGAGGGAAGAGATGGAATAGTAAATACAAGTGAGAAAGAAAAATTAAATCAATGTAGTATGACAGATGTATATTTTTATTTTATTCTTTTATTTTTTATTATTAAATTTTTTTTTTTTTGTCATGTGGCATGTGGGATCTTAGTTCCCTGAACAAGGATTGAACCTCTGCCTTTTGCTGTGGAAGTGTGAAGTCTTAACCACTGGACTGCTAGGGAAGTCCCATAGATGTATATTTTTTAAAAGCTACTAAAAACAAAAAAGCTAAAAACCTCTCAACACTCTGACAAGAAGCAAGTATGGGGTTTTGTAGTTTATCAAGTTTACAAAGACTCATCAACTTCGCTCACCTTTTCAGACTCTGTCCCTGGACACCTCCAGTTGTACAAGTAATACTGTAAATTGCCATCGCCTATGCCAAACTTGAGTTTTTCCAAGAATGTCTTATTTTCCATCAAATCTAGTGCATTGAATACATCAAATCCTTTCTGTCAATGTAAAAAAAATTTTTTAATGTTAAAGCATTAAAGGTTTTGAGTATTTTGTATATGATGTATTTCAGTATAACATTTCATTCTCCTACTAGTAGCTTGAATTGAATATGCATTTATAATGAGGTTTAATGTCTGCAATATATACTATGCGTTAATAATTCAGCTCACAACTATCCTATTAAACTGGCAAGTAGTGAATATGATGGAATCAACAAAATTATCTAGAAATGCTGAATCAAAAAAATACAGTCTGATGGCTAACAGTGACAAAAAATATTAAGGTTTCAAGAAATATTTTGCCCCCCTTTTTGAAGGAAAGAGTTGTCTAGATAGCCCCATCACCAGAAACTGTTAGTAACTGGCCTTTCTAAGTTCTGACTTACCTGAACCTACAGCCAAGAAACCAAACCTGTAAAGACTTGAAATTGTGTATTTGTCTTGGGCTAATACTGGGAAATAAATTTAGTAACATTTTAATAGTAAAAACAGAATTAAAAAATGCTAGTTAATAATATGCAAAATGTGGTGCAGATGTAGTACCTACATTTCTATTTCTCAGGGGTTTTACTTTAAATAATGTATTACTGGCCTTTTGTGGGGTGGTAGTTGAAAATGAGCTACAAGATCAAAGAATCAAAGGCAAATGCTGATTTTGGGGTCTGCTTTTAATAGATTAAAAAAAAAAGTTTCCAATGATCAAATACTAGAAGAATACAAGGAAAACACTTTTGATGTGTAGCTCCCGATTTCTCATAAGCAATATTTTCTCATTCAGTACTTATATCAAAACATTTACATCAGCTGATTTCTGTTACCTTTTAAAAGAAAATGTTTTATTTGTAGCAAGAATTTAACAATCATCCTAACTACTATACTGAGGAAGTAAAAAATAATGCAAATCCATTAAGGCACATTTTAAATTTAATTCTTTTTGTTTTAAATCCTCTTAATAATTTTATTAATTAAACTTAATTTCAAAATTTACAGACTATTTAGTTGAATAAAAAAACTTGCTGTTGCCAGTTATTCACTGCAGGTCTCACTGCGTGTCACAGATTCTCTGTTTTTTACAAATTGATGGTCTGTGGCCACCCTGCATTGAGCAAGTCTATCAGGGTCATTTTTCCAACTGCATCTGCTTACTTCATGTCTCTGTTCCATTCTCTTAATTTTTGTAATACTTCAAACTCATGATTATTATAGTTGTTACAGTGATCTGTGATCTCTGATGTTAAGAATATAACTCACTGGAATAAAATATTTAAAATTAAGATCTCTAAGTTATTTAGTTACTACTGCACATTTAACAGACCACACTATCGTGTGAAGATAACTTTTGAATTTTTTTTTTTATATGCACTAGGACACCAAAAATTCATGTGGCTCACTTTATCACAATACTTGCTTTATTGCAGTGATCTGAAACCATCTGGAACTGAACCCACAATATCTCCAAGGTATATGCCTGTATAACAGGATCATGTAATTTTCTTAAATTCCTTATATTATGAATTTTATGTTTTTTTGGTAAAGATTTATATGGACCACCTTTTAAAAGTCTTTATTNATGTAAGTAAACACTTTCTGAGTGGCTCCCTCATTCTGCTACGTGGATCCATAGACCATTTCTTCATAAATAGAAATGCCGCAGTTTATCCACACGGTGGCAAAGAATTTCTTACACAATTCTGTGACTTCTGTTCAGTTCATAGAAAAGCGGTCCCTCTTCTAGAGAGAGGAAGAGACCCCTTCCTCTTCATCAGGAGACAGCCAGAAGGTTGAGAACCAAAGGAATGTGCTCTGTACCCTCTCTGCATCCCTCCTACAAACGGGTCAACAGTGGGAAAAAAAGGATGGATGGTAATGTCAGCTAGAAATGTGTTCTACATGTATGGTCACAAATGGATGCTTTTCCATCTCTTCTGTTACTTCAATGTTACTGACACTTCGATGACACTTAAGTTGTGCTTTAATTCTTCTTTGGAATGGCAGTTCCAGGACTCTTTAGGGTATTAACGAATGATGATGTCAGAGTTCTAGAAATATCAATAGAAATATCCATCTACTGTAATACGAGTCCAACCTAAAGGGAGGGAAGAGATGGAATAGTAAATACAAGTGAGAAAGAAAAATTAAATCAATGTAGTATGACAGATGTATATTTTTATTTTATTCTTTTATTTTTTATTATTAAATTTTTTTTTTTTTGTCATGTGGCATGTGGGATCTTAGTTCCCCGAACAAGGATTGAACCTCTGCCTTTTGCTGTGGAAGTGTGAAGTCTTAACCACTGGACTGCTAGGGAAGTCCCATAGATATATATTTTTTAAAAGCTACTAAAAACAAAAAAGCTAAAAACCTCTCAACACTCTGACAAGAAGCAAGTATGGGGTTTTGTAGTTTATCAAGTTTACAAAGACTCATCAACTTCGCTCACCTTTTCAGACTCTGTCCCTGGACACCTCCAGTTGTACAAGTAATACTGTAAATTGCCATCGCCTATGCCAAACTTGAGTTTTTCCAAGAATGTCTTATTTTCCATCAAATCTAGTGCATTGAATACATCAAATCCTTTCTGTCAATGTAAAAAAAATTTTTTAATGTTAAAGCATTAAAGGTTTTGAGTATTTTGTATATGATGTATTTCAGTATAACATTTCATTCTACTAGTAGCTTGAATTGAATATGCATTTATAATGAGGTTTAATGTCTGCAATATATACTATGCGTTAATAATTCAGCTCACAACTATCCTATTAAACTGGCAAGTAGTGAATATGATGGAATCAACAAAATTATCTAGAAATGCTGAATCAAAAAAATACAGTCTGATGGCTAACAGTGACAAAAAATATTAAGGTTTCAAGAAATATTTTGCCCCCCTTTTTGAAGGAAAGAGTTGTCTAGATAGCCCCATCACCAGAAACTGTTAGTAACTGGCCTTTCTAAGTTCTGACTTACCTGAACCTACAGCCAAGAAACCAAACCTGTAAAGACTTGAAATTGTGTATTTGTCTTGGGCTAATACTGGGAAATAAATTTAGTAACATTTTAATAGTAAAAACAGAATTAAAAAATGCTAGTTAATAATATGCAAAATGTGGTGCAGATGTAGTACCTACATTTCTATTTCTCAGGGGTTTTACTTTAAATAATGTATTACTGGCCTTTTGTGGGGTGGTAGTTGAAAATGAGCTACAAGATCAAAGAATCAAAGGCAAATGCTGATTTTGGGGTCTGCTTTTAATAGATTAAAAAAAAAAGTTTCCAATGATCAAATACTAGAAGAATACAAGGAAAACACTTTTGATGTGTAGCTCCCGATTTCTCATAAGCAATATTTTCTCATTCAGTACTTATATCAAAACATTTACATCAGCTGATTTCTGTTACCTTTTAAAAGAAAATGTTTTATTTGTAGCAAGAATTTAACAATCATCCTAACTACTATACTGAGGAAGTAAAAAATAATGCAAATCCATTAAGGCACATTTTAAATTTAATTCTTTTTGTTTTAAATCCTCTTAATAATTTTATTAATTAAACTTAATTTCAAAATTTACAGACTATTTAGTTGAATAAAAAAACTTGCTGTTGCCAGTTATTCACTGCAGGTCTCACTGCGTGTCACAGATTCTCTGTTTTTTACAAATTGATGGTCTGTGGCCACCCTGCATTGAGCAAGTCTATCAGGGTCATTTTTCCAACTGCATCTGCTTACTTCATGTCTCTGTTCCATTCTCTTAATTTTTGTAATACTTCAAACTCATGATTATTATAGTTGTTACAGTGATCTGTGATCTCTGATGTTAAGAATATAACTCACTGGAATAAAATATTTAAAATTAAGATCTCTAAGTTATTTAGTTACTACTGCACATTTAACAGACCACACTATCGTGTGAAGATAACTTTTGAATTTTTTTTTTTATATGCACTAGGACACCAAAAATTCATGTGGCTCACTTTATCACAATACTTGCTTTATTGCAGTGATCTGAAACCATCTGGAACTGAACCCACAATATCTCCAAGGTATATGCCTGTATAACAGGATCATGTAATTTTCTTAAATTCCTTATATTATGAATTTTATGTTTTTTTTGGTAAAGATTTATATGGACCACCTTTTAAAAGTCTTTATTGAATTTGTTAAAATATTGCTTCTGTTTTATGTTTTGTGTTTTTGGCCACAAGGCATGGGGGATCTTAGCTCCCCGACCAGGGATCAAACCTGCATCCTCTGCTCTAGAAGGTGAAGTCTTAACCTCTGGACCACCAGGGAAGTCCCATGTACTTTCATATAAGGGTCAAAAGTTTCTGATTTGTACAAAATGTCTTTTTGGTTAAGTTACAACAGAGTTGATGATGAAAACAGGCACTAAAGTTTTTTAAAAAAAACCTTATCAAAATTCTTTTGACTGATGGTCAACAGTAAAATATCTCAAATGAATTCCCCTGTGTGGAAGAAAATACAAGATACTTATATAATTTGACATACACATCTGGAGATGCACACACAGGACAGCCAGGAGTGAGTCACCTACCAGCTTGGCGATGATGAGTGCGTCACTCATGAGGTCCAGCAGGGGCGTTTCTGTGTGGATGTTGTAGAAGGAGTAGGCGGCTTTGAGGCTCTTGTGAGCCGGGTGGTGCATGACTGTGGAGGGGAGTGTGTAGAAGCTCAGGAAGTCAGTTAGTTTACCACTGGAGTTCTAAAGAACAAAGGTAACGTCAGATAAACATCTCCTCGAACAAGTGTCATCCAGGCACTTAAGCTCACTTCGTAATCTCTGACTTGCACCATAGCTTTCCATCAGAATGGAGAGCAACTGCTCCTGCTCCATCCTCCAGGTCTGACGTGGAGCCCCACCGCGTGCCGGGCAGCGGCCAGGGAAGAGCGTGGCGCTGTGCCTCAGCCTAAGTGCTCACTGGTGCCTGGCAGCAAGTTCTTAAGAAGGAATGCTTCTCTCTGGTTGACTAGTGACTACAGACTTATAGGGACAGTGATAAAAGTCAATTCACTGTTTTTGCAGGAATAAGATCATTAAGGATCAGGATGCTACCTTTTCCAACTAAAGGATACTGTGCAATATCTAACATCTTCTTGGCACAAGGCAGGAATTTTATCAGCTTAAAGTGAAGTGGGATAGAGTTTGGAAGTTTTTTTTTTTTTAGACGCTTGTAAAAGGCATTGGTTCTGCACCAAAGTATACGTATGTGAATGAGAAAATCTGAAGCTATCAAATATCAAAAGGCATGCAAAAAAGATGGTGTTTGTTTCACCATCACTGGTACAAGAAATACAAGAAATTAGTCAATATTGTTTGGGTTGTTTCAGTTAGCTGTGGCAACTAGGTATACATGTGGTAACTATGCAAGTCTGTGAAGAATTCAAGCTATATCTGAATTATACAGGTGCAGAGGCTAGACCACATATGTCATTGCTAGTATTTGTTTTAGCAGAAATTTCCAGAGGGATGGATTTATTCACTTTTTGAGTGCTTCTGATTTATTAATCCTTATTTTCAGACATTAAAAATTAAAGATGTTAAGCTAAACTGATTCTTTATTGTGCTATATTAGTAGCTCAAGTATTAGAGATGACTTAAAGGCCTAGATTATCTGCTTTGTTAAGGATTTTAAAATACCATAGCAGAAATTAAGAGGAAAAAAAAAATCACTGAATGGGCTCAGTAGCAGAGTGGAGATGACATGATAGAATCACTGAACTTGAAGAATCCAGTAGAATTTACCCAATCTGAAATAAGAGAGAGAAAACAGACTGAAAAAAAATTAAGCCTCAGGGGTCTGTGAGGAAAAGATTCACCGTTCATATCACTGGAGACCCAGAAGGAAAGGAGAAAATGGGCTGAAAGAGACAATGACTGAAAGCTTCCCAGAGGTGGCAGAGATTGAAGAAGAGACTCAAGAAGCCAAGTGAACTCTAAGAGGGTAACAGAAAGAAATGCACATCATCATAAAATTTCCCAAAGGTAAAGACAGAGATCTTAAAAGTAGCCACAGAAAAACAACTCATTACCTACAAGGAAATACTAATTCAAATGACAATGGGCTGCTCACCTGAAACCACAGAGGCCAGAAGCAACTGGCTCAAGGGCTGAATGAAAAAAACATCAACTGTGAATTCTCTATCTGGTAAAGAAAGAAGGGCAGATAAGACATTCTCAGGCAAATGAAAACTAGAAGAATTCGTTGCCAGCAGACATACATTTAACACTGGCTTAAAGAACATCCTTCAAATAGAAAGGAAATCTCAAGATACTCAAGATGGTGATATTTAAACTTTGAGACAGTAAAGAGACCTAAATGGAAGTAAAATCACTTGAAGTGGTGCAACGTGGATACCAGAGAACTGATAATTTATATCTATATACTCAAATGCTTGCTTGCTTGTATTCAAGCACAAGCATTCTTTGTGATCCCATGGATGTAGCCCACCAGGCTCCTCTGTGGAATTTTCCAGGCAGGAATACTAGAGTGAAGTCGCTCAGTCGTGTCCAACTCTTGGGGACCCCATGGACCGTAGCCTACCAGGCTCCTCTGTCCATGGAATTTTCCAGGCAAGAGTACTGGAGTGAGTTGCCATTTCCTGCCCCAATACAGGGACCTAACCTGCATCTCTTGTGTCTCCTGCATTGGCAGGCAGATTTTTTACCACTGCACCACCTAGGAAGCCCCATACTCAGATAAGACCTATACTCAAGTGCACTATAAATAAATCAAGACAGATCCAAAAATGGTCAAGGATAGGAAGGCAAGGAAAAAGAGAGGGGCAAGAGCCAGAAGAAACAAACAGAAAATATATTTTATAATATGGAAGACTTAAGCTCTAATGTATCAATTATCATCAGGAATAAATAGTCAAAATATACCAATCAGGAGAAATTCTGCAGAGTACATAAGGAAACATGGCCCAAATATCACTTCAAAATCAATGACATAGATGGGCTGGAAGTAAAAGGACTGAAACAGATATATCATGCAAACATGATATACACGCACACCTTGGAAATATTGCGTGTTTAGTTCCAGACCCCCTCGATAAAGCAAATATCACAATAAAGTGAGTCACATGAGTTTTTTTGTTTTCCCAGTTTATGTTTGCACTATACTACAGTCTATTTGGAGAAGGAAATGGCAACCCACTCCATGTGTTCTTGCCTGGAGAATCCCAGGGACAGGGGAGCCTGGTGGGCTGCTGTCTGTGGGGTCGCACAGAGTCAGACACGACTGAAGCAAACTAGCAGCAGCAGCATAGTCTATTAGTGTGCAACAGCATTAAGTCTAGAAAACAATATACATACCTTAATTTTAAAATACCTTATCACTATAAAATGCTAATCATCATTTAGAACTTTGAAGCAGTAACATCAAAAATCACTATAACACATATGATCATTATGAAAAAGTTTGAAATATTCCAAGAATTACCAAAATGTGACACTGAGAGACAAAGTGAGCAAATGCCGTTGGAAAAAAAATGGCACCAACAGGGTTACCATAAACTGCTTATTTGTTAAAAATGCACTATCTGACTGGTATAATAGAGTGATCAGATGAGGTCTGCCTGTATTAATAGACAATGAGAAAGAATTTTCCAAGGTTAGATGGGTTCAACTGGAGAATTCCAGCAAATATTTAAGGAACTAACACGAATTCTATACAATTTCTTCTAGAAAATAGAAGAGGAGGTCACACTTCCCAACTCCTCTTATGAGGTCAGTGGTTTCCTGATACAGAAACCAAACAGAGACAGTAAAAAAAAGAAACTGCATATCAGTATCTCTCATGAACTCAGGAAATACTCAATGAAATATTAGCACTCCAAATCCAATAATGGACAAAAAGAATTATACACCATAACCAAGAGAATAATTTTCCTAGGTATGTGAAGTGGTCAAACATTTGAAAATAAGTAAATAAATATACCATATCAACAGACTAAAGAAGAAAAACTGTATGATTACATTAACTGAAGCAGAAAAAGCACTGGACAAAATCCAGTGTCCATTTATGAGAACTCTCAGCAAGTTGGAAATTTTCTCAGATTGATAAGGCGCATCCATGAAAAACCGACCGCTAACGTAACGGTGTAAGAGTCATGGGGTAAGACCAATGCTCTTCCCCTAACATCAGGAACAAGGCAAGGGTGTTAACCTGAAGCACCAGAAGATCGGGCCCCTGCAATAAGGCAAGAGAAAGAAAGAAAAGGCATACAGATGGGAAGAGAAGAAGCAAGACTGATTCTATTTGTAGATGACACAATTACCATGTAAAAATCCCAAGAAATCTCCAAATAAACTCCTAGAACTAATATGTGATTTCAGCAAGGTTGAAAAATACAGGAGCATCACAGAAAAATCAATCACATTTCTACATACTAACAAGGAATATGTGGAAAATGAAACTTTAAAAAATGTATAGGATCTGGATGCTGAAAATTAAAGACTGCTGATAAAATTTAAAAGACCTAAATAAAGGGAGACATACCATGTTCATGGATTGGAAGACATGTTCATTCTCCCTAAATTAATGCAATCCTGCTGAATATCATGTAATTATTATCACAATCCCAGTAAGGTCTTTTGTAAATTAAGACAAGCTTATTCTAAAATTTATATGCAAAGGCAAAGGAACTACATTAGCTAAAACAATGAAATGGGAGGAATCCCTCTACCTGATATCAAGGCTTACTACAGAGCTCAGATTAATTAAGACAGTGTGATATCAGTAGAGGAATAGCCAGAGATCAATGGAACAGAATGGAGAACACAGAAATGGACCACAGTACAAAGTATTAGTATTCAGCCTATAGAAAACCTTTTATAAATCAAGAAGACAAGGTTGAATGAAGTAATTGAATTATGCCATCTTGAACAAAGGCAGTTCAATTCCAACCAGTTTTGCAAAAGCAAAACAGTATTAAACTTTGAGACACCATTCATCTCTGATGAGGTCATCCAAACTGTCCTTTTCAAAACCGAGGGAAGCAATTAATCACACAGGCAATATGAGAGCAGTATCCTGATTTCCCATTATTAAGTAGTAAAAGTGTGCTCTTGTGCCAGGAAGGGAAACTGTAAGCACAGCTTGTTCTAACAGAGTGAGCAGAAGCTTGGTATAGAAGCAGTGAGTCATGGACACGAGGAAGGAGATGGGCACTCTAGGGTCTTTCTGGAAAATGGACTCAGTCGCATAGTATTTTCATACTTTTCTGTACTATCTTATCACCTTATCTTTACCTCCACTACAAAAGTATCAATGATGTGCTCCTGAGGGAGGAACCAGTGGGCTACTTCCTCTTCATCCATCACCGGGGCTAGATGAAACTGCTTCAGGTATGTGTTGGTGAGTTCTTGAACAGCTTTAATATCTCTTGGTTCCATTGGCCTCAAGCCTGAAGTTTTTGTAACCTGTTGGAGTGAACACAAAACCAATGGGGAGGTTTAAATAAGAGGACTAAACAAACTTAGAGCCATTGTGGTCCCCAGACCAACATTATCAGCATCTCATGGGAGCTTGTTAGAAATGCAGAATCTTGGGCCTGCCCCAGATGTACCAAGTCAGAATGAGCAGTTTCACAAAATCCCCTGGTGATTTGTATACACATAAAGCTTGAGATGTACTAGTTAAGCACATAAGCTATACGATGTGTTCTATCCTACCTTGTGTACCAGGTCTTTGGTTAGTATTGCCTATGACCCAAACAAAACCAATAGGAACACTGCAAATTCACCTATATATCCATGCCAAGAAATTTAACAGCCTACACCAGGGATCCCCAACCTCTGAGATCTAATGACTGATGATCCGAGGTAGAGCTGATATAATAATAACAGAAATAAACTGCACAATAAATATAATGTACTTGAATCATCCTGAAACCACCTGCCCCCGACCCCTGTCTGTGGAAAAATTATCTTCCATGAAACTAGTCCCTAGGAACAAAAGGCTGGGGACTGCTGGCCTACATAACAGGGCAAAACAATCCCAGCATGTGGTCTGGAGTATCATGCTGTAAGACTGCCATGTTTGACATTTTGAAAAGACAGTTGAGAATGGCTGAGAAACTCATTTTGTCCAATAGCCCATGAATAAGATGTAGCTATTTTGTTCTCATCAGCAACAAAAATGAAAGAAAAGTCAATCATAACAGTCAATATGGGAAGGCAGACATTTTAGTTACCAAGAACGAATGGCTAGTTGCCAAGTACTGGCCTTGGTCTAGCTGGTCATTAATTGACCAATACTGGTCAATTAAAAGGTGATCATAATAGGCATCTGAATCCTTCATCTCATAAGTCACAGTTTTTACATAAGGCCATAGGGTTGGATGGCATCACTGACTCAATGGACATGAGTTTGAACAAACTCTGGGAGATTGTGAAGGACAGGGAAGCCTGGCGACGTCCTACAGTCCATGGGGTTACAGAGTCAGACACAATTGAGTGACTCAACAAAAACAACAAATAGGAATGACAGACCCTCAAAGGTCAGGACAAGGCCCCATCTGGATTTAATTTGTTCAAGTGCTTACCCTTAAAAGAGCTTAAGACATCAACTATAAGAAGTGTCCAGATACCAGGACTCGACACTACAGGTGAGAAAGCTCACTACATTCCTTGTCTGTACAAAGACAAAACTCTAATACTTACAAATGAGTCTGAACAAGCTCGGGAGCTGGCAATGGACAGGTAAGCCTGGCATGCTGTAGGCCATGGGGTCGCAAAGAGTCGGACACGACTCAGCGACTAAACTGAACGACAAAAACAACTTCATTTCTTCTAGTTAACTTGATACTTTTTTTTCCTTTAAGAAATACTGGATAAATTTTTACGTGACAAATAACTTGTATTTAAATACTTTTATTCTACCTAATCCGTCCTAAATTATTTCTGAGCACTTTTAAATTAAAAGCTGCCTCTAAGATTAGATCATCACAATTCCTGCATGCCCCTAGAGTGGTGGTTAGAGAAGACCAAAGTGGAAAATGGGTTTTCATCTTGAATGATGGCTCTGATGGACATCAGCAGTCATGTTGAGGTTACTAAGGTTCTGTGACAAGGAATGCTGGTCAATTACTGATTCATGTTGGGAAGAGACGGGAGAGGTGTTCTTTGTATTTACAGACCCAACAGTCTTTAGCTGAGTGTTTACTATGTGCTACTCAGTTATGATTTACAGAATCTATAAAGACACCATAATGAGACTAATACAGTTTAATACTTTAAATTAGAGAATTTAAGTGCTTGACATTTAATAGAAAGCCAAAGCGGGGATTCCCAGGTGGCTCAGTGGTAAAGAATCCACCCTGTCAATGCAGGAGACATGTATTTGATCCCTGGGTTGGGAATATCCCCTGGAGAAGGAAATGGCAACCCATTCCAGTATTCTTGCCTGGGAAATCCTATGGACAGAGGGGCCTGGCGGGGTACAACCCCTGGGGTCACAAAAGATTTGGACACGACTTAGCAACTGAACAACAACAAAGCCGAGGGACCTGAAATCTCCAGGTCCCAGCTTCCATCCAAGGCTTAACCCTTGGTTAATAATGGCCTGAATAGGTGTCGAATGAATGAATGTATGCACGAATTCTTAGGTTTTTAGCACAATCATTTACCCAATAGGGTGAGGTGAAGGCTGCAGACATGGAAAAAAGTCACTGTCAGCTCTGAAGAGATGGCACTTCCATGGCCTGGCATTCAAGTGCAAGCCAGGCATGAAACCAATATTTTTCTTTTGTTTCTGTAAGCCAATTTTAGTTATTTAGAGCATTTCTACGCTGCAATTTGTGGGAAGAGGGAAACCTATGTGACTGCTAAATGGTGTTAAATGAGATAAATATACATTTTGAAATGCTGGTAGGAAGACCAAAACCATATCGCATGTATACTGCAGTCATTTGAAAAAGTTATTTTCTGCTGTGAGGATGACCTTGATAAATTTTAAATAGCCTTTCTCAACATTAGACTGTTTTTGCATTTGTTACTGATTCAATAACAATCAATGATATCGAGACTTCCCTCGTGGTCCAGTGGTTAAAACTCTGTGCTTCCACTGCAGGGGGCACAGGTTTGATCCCCAGTTGGGGGACTAAGATCCTGCATGCCACAGCTCAAAATAAATGAAATGAAATAAAATGAGCCTCAAACAACGAGATTATCTCATGATAGTAACAGGATACATCCTCTCTGTTCATAGTGAACATTCAGAAATGAGGAATAAAGCTTGCCAATTCCTTTTTGGAGCAAAATACACTTTTGCAGCACAATTCTTATTCACTGAACACTCATATTGTGAAATCACTAAAATCAAAATCTTTTTTTATCTGGTAGACATCTTGCCTGGAGAATCCCAGGGACGGGGGAGCCTGGTTGGCTGCTGTCTATGGGGTTGCACAGAGTCGGACACGACTGAAGCGACTTAGCAGACATCTTTAAAGCTGCAGTTCTCAAAGATTTTGGTCTGGAACTTTGTTATGGTCTTAAAANGCCTGGAGAATCCCAGGGACGGGGGAGCCTGGTTGGCTGCTGTCTATGGGGTTGCACAGAGTCGGACACGACTGAAGCGACTTAGCAGACATCTTTAAAGCTGCAGTTCTCAAAGATTTTGGTCTGGAACTTTGTTATGGTCTTAAAAATTATTTAATACTCCCAAAGAGCTTTGTTTACATGGGTTATATTGATCTATATTTATTATATTAGAAATTAAATTAGAAATTTTAAAGCAAAAGAATATATAAGCTCACCTTCCATTTAACCTCTGGAAGACTGCACAGTGCACTTGTAAGATAATGAAAGATGCAAATTATTTTTGTGTTATTCTAAAAAACTGACTTCACAGGTCCCCCCAAAGTGTTCTGGGAACTTCTCGGGGCCCCTGGACCACACTTTGAGAACTGCTACTCAGGTCTCTAAAGGTTAGGAAAATGGGTAATAGAATTTAGATAAGGAGGACTCAGTGAAACAGTATATTTTGGCAAATGGGCAGTGAGAAAATCTATCAACGGCAATTTTCAAGCACTTCAAACAAGTTTTTACAGGAGCTAAGTTAAAGCAGAAGGAAACATCAGACTACATCCAATTATGAAACATAAAAGGTCCTAGAAACAGGGTAAGAATATATGCTTTTCCTGATCGACAATGGCTTATGTATCTCAGAACCTAAGCTTGTTTCTTTCTAACATCTTAAAGTCATATCCTCTCCAGGAAATCTACTGAAGCATGACATAAATGTTAATACATAAAATTATATTCTAGGGGGTTCCCTGGTGACCTAGTGGTTAGGATTCTGGGCTTTCACTGCCGTGGCCTGTGTTTAATCCCTGATCACAGAACTGAGATCCTGCAAACTGCATAGTGTGCCCCCCAAAATAATTGTATTTTATATAATAGCTGTTGTTTTCAAGAAGAGGTGGAGGGATATGTCATGCTTAGGTAGAAATTTAAGCTTTGGCATAATCTGAAAGAGTCAGATGGCAATGTTTTCTGAGAGTTCAATAAAAAGCAAAAAAAATTTCCAGTGACTTAATGAGAAAATCTTAAATTTCATAAGCAAACTCTATTTCTGAATCAGAGCTACTTTCCCATGGTTGAACCAATACACATTACTCATCAGACTCTCCATACACTGAAATGTGTATAAAATTTGCTTGTAGGTATACAAGGAAATCAAACTCAGAGCCCTATTAAAAAACAGAAGCAATGCTGTTCTCCATCAAGCTATGTGCTGTGAATAATTTGGAGCCAAGATTCCAGGGTAGAGATGTAAGCCTTGATTATGGATCCTTTTTTGATTTAAGAAACAATAAGACATTACACTCTAAAAAAAAAACAAAAAACAAACAAACAACAAAAAAACCCTACAGTTACTAAACCAAGAATATCTGTTTTAGCATGGCTTCATAGGCATACACTTCTTGCAACACAACATAAAGATGTTGGGAGAGTAACCCAACTCCTGCTTTTTATCTACTTCAAATTTCTTTACCTTGGGACTTCCCTGGCGGTCTAGTGGTTAAGACTCTGAGCTTCCAATACCCCTAGGGGGTGCAGGTTTCATCCCTGGTCTGGGAGCTAAAATCCCACATGCCTTGTGGCCAAAAAATAAAAACAGTGAAAAAACAACAACAACAACAAAAAAGAAAACCCAACATTGAAAGGGCAGGAAACTGTTCCTCTTGGGGAAATCTTAGTCTCGTTGGTAATGGTAGCTAATGGCGTGAGCTGGTGGGAATGGTTCTGTCCTGATTGGAAGACTCTGAGCAAATCAGTCTGTATCTCAACATTCTCTTCTGTGACTGGGGACAATGACTTGCCCCCTCTGATCATTGTGAATAATAAATGAGGTTACAGATGTTAACTGTTTGGCATAACATCAGCCACAATCAATGTTAACTTGTATAGCCTATGATCAACATATAAAGCTGGCACGGTGAGCTGAAACGGTTACAACCAATCAGAAAATGAGGCTGAACAAAAACCCTGTGTTCAGTAAGGCTCTTCTCTATAATACAAAAATGTTCTCAAACGATGTGACTGTCTGGCCCTGGGAGAGGAGGTGGTCTGGCTTTTGCCGCCTCATCCAGCTTCTAAGCCAGGAGCCCAATACCAAGGCTGCTGCTGGTGGCACCTTCCAATTTTTTCAGTGTCTCTACTTGCATCTCTTCTACCCTCTCTTTTTGTTTTTAATTAATTTACTCTTTAGTTTTCTTTCCTTCCCTATGACTTAAAAAGTAAAGGAGGCTAGAACAAGCCAACAAGAGCTGTTTGGAGAACCTTCACAAGCCTCAGTCTTTGCGTCTGTACAATGGGGTAAGAATACCAAATTCAGAAGGTGGTTGGGAGAATATGCTAATATACGTGACAGCACTTTATCAGCTTTGACTTATCGTGGAAGTAAAAAGGCAGTCACCACAGCACCATGGGTGGAAGAGGCATGCTCTTCTGTAACCGAGTTAACTGCAACCAAGATGCCAGACTCTGCTTTCACTGCCAATGTCCGACCAGCAATTTACCACCAACTTTTCAAAACTTGGTTGCCTGTGAGTTGATGGATGCTTGTACAAGAATCCAGAGCCCGATGGACAAAGTCAAGTCAAAAATAACTTTCTGCACCTCTTAACTCTAATCATCCTGGATAAACCGATGACAGCTACTCAATTTCCTTATGCTTCATTCCACTTCACGTGACTATACAGACAAGGAGGTGCTTTTCTTACACACAAGCTAAACAGAGTTAGGTTTGAGAAACTGAAATCAGGGGAGACCAAGGTAGAACAGCATTCGACCCTACTGGGTAAAGGAGGCTTGCTTCAAGTTCTTATTTTAACTCGCAGATAGCAAAGCAATTGACACTTGGCCAGGAGGACGCTGAGCATCAGTTGCATCTTGTCTCAGCCGTGTGCTGTGCCCCTCCAGGGCCCTCTTTTCTCACAGCCATCTGTGCCCCTATGTGAGGCCACCCTTCTCAGTATCTCTGGGACTTAGCCATCAGCAGAAGTTACTTCTAGTTGATCAGTAAATTGTGATGGTCATACGATGGTGTGACCCCTCGGGGCATTTTCCAGAGTCTCCGTATACTTAGCTTCATGTCTGTCACCCCAGCTTGAGGGGCCCTGNGGGATTTAGCCATCAGCAGAAGTTACTTCTAGTTGATCAGTAAATTGTGATGGTCATACGATGGTGTGACCCCTCGGGGCATTTTCCAGAGTCTCCGTATACTTAGCTTCATGTCTGTCACCCCAGCTTGAGGGGCCCTGGTCCTCCTTTCCCAGGACACGGGGATCCTCCCTTGTTATGTCACCTGCACTTTTTATTTCCCTCTGTGCTGAACTATGTTCTCCCTTGGTCCTTGGCCTTACAGACAGGCAGTGAGTTCACGAGTTCAAGCCCCACTGTTTGCAACTGCAGCTTAGACAGACAGGAGACCGTGCCTTCTGGTCCCTCTGCCAGGTGGGAAGCCCCGGAACACCTGGTTNTTCTCCCTTGGTCCTTGGCCTTACAGACAGGCAGTGAGTTCACGAGTTCAAGCCCCACTGTTTGCAACTGCAGCTTAGACAGACAGGAGACCGTGCCTTCTGGTCCCTCTGCCAGGTGGGAAGCCCCGGAACACCTGGTTTCCTTCATCTCCACGCCTCTCCTTATGAAATTCTGCCTAAGTCAGAAATGCATTGATTCTGTCGATGAAAGAAAGACTGCAATCCGTGCAGCCACTGATCACGTTTCTGGTAAACACACAACAGGTCCAAGACGAGGAGCTGGAGTCGGCCACGCCCTCCATAGAGGAAGTCCTTCCCCGCCTTGTTTGGGGGAACATGGCTACACTCTGTGTGAATCCCCAGCTGAGTTAAAGTACTTACTACAACCCAAAAGAAAGAACAGCTCTGATGAAATCAAAACTTCACACTACAGATCCCATCTGTGTGGACAGACTCCAAGATGGCCCCAGTGATGCCCGCCCACCCTCACTGGAGTTCACACCCACACCGTCCACTTGAGTGTGGGTGGGACCAATGACATACGGCAGCAGTGATTTCACTTTCTGAATTGATTACACAGGATTCTAACTTCCATCTTGTTAGCAGATGCTCTCTGTAGACTCTCCCCGTGTGTTGTGATCTGCCCTTCAGAGAACCCCCACCGATGAGGAGCTGAGGCAGCCTCAGGCCGACAGCCAGCAAGGAATGGAGGACCCCAGTCCAGCTGCCCACCAGGTACTTAAGGCTAGCAACAGCCGTGTGAGCTTGAAAGCAGATCCATCCCTAGTCAAGTTTTCAGATGAGACTCTGACCCTGGCTGATGCCTTGATGACAGCTTCACAAGAAAGCCTGAAGCCAAGACCTCAGCTAAGCTGTGCTTTGATTCCTGACCCACAGAACCCAAGAGATAGCACATGTGTTGGTTTCAGCTTCTACCTTTGTGGTAGTTTCTTATGGAGCAATGGAGAACTCATTTACCATCAGAGCCCCAAATAAAAGCCAAGGTAAGCACATTTAAAATTTCCCTTATTCCCTTATTAAGGGACAACTTTTCACACTGGGAAGTTTCTAGTTTAAAACGATGCTAATTCAGTAAGACATTATTTCCTCTCCCCAGGTTTCTCTTTTAAACCTTATTCCTTAATTCCATGTGCTAAGAAACCATCAGAAGCTGGAACTTTTCTTCCCTCTTCCTAAACAGAATATAAGTGCTCAAAATTTAAAAATCTACAAGTCTGGAGTTCAACCCCATCCAACCCCAAACTGAAGATCTTTTAAAAGCCTTAAAAAAAACAACAAAAGATACCTAGTGAATTCTCCTCCTGGCCCTGAAGTTCTCTGAAGTCTTTCTAGCTACATATTCACATCCTCAGACACATGAACCAGTTTTTAGCTTCCTGCAAATAATTCTTTTCTATGTTAAAAGTTTCAGTTGTTAACAGCTTGAAAAAATAGCAAGCCATTCTTACTTACATCTGGAAGTCTGTACAGCTTCATCGTTCTCTGCAAAGTCATATTTCTACTCAAGTGAGAAAATTTCACTTCTACCAGTTTTCTGGGGTTTAGTGATCGATGCCAGTATCTGAAATACAATACAGGCTTTAAGGTCTGATTGATTTCTAACTCTCCAAGTTTTCCTCTTTGTCTCAGCTCAGCTGTTACAGAAGTACTGAACAAACATCATGTAGGGCCTGGTGCAGCGCTGGGTCCTGGTCCTCTGCCTATGTAATTATTTAATCTGTCATTTTTTACCTCGAAATGATGTTTGAGTTATGCTCCTTTGACACTGGTAACCTTCTGTCTCTTTTAATATAGAAAAATCTTAAAATTGCAGAAGTATTAATGTCCAGTTTCCAAGTATTGAATGACCATCACAGATTCTAAGAAGGCAAACTAAAAACTTTAAAAACATGAAAATACTCCCTTAAGTTAGTAACCTTCACATTTATATAATGCACATGGAAGAAAACAACTTTTTGAGAAATGAGTTTGAATTTCTCAAATGATTCTGGCTTAGGTACTGGAATGAATGATTATAGATTATATAAAAATATACCTGTGAAGTCTTATTTATTCTGTTTATTTATGAATAATTTAATAGGAGAGAGGCATTTTACAGGTTTGTCTTTTATACTCTGAAGTTTTTTTCCTGAAGTTTCCTCTTATTTGAGTCAATAAAAATAGTAGTGGCTTCCCAGGTGGCTCAGTAGTAAAGAATCTGCCAGCCAATGTAGGAGATGCAGGAGACTTGGGTTCAGTCCCTGAGTTGGGACGATCCCCTGGAGGAGGAAATGGCAATTCACTCCAGTCTGGTTAATTCCATGGACTGAGGAGCCTGGCGGGCTGCAGTCCATAGGGTAGCAATGGGTTGGACACGACTGAGCAGGCATGCATACACACATGCAAAAATAGAGGAGAGGGAAGGACTTCTCTGTCAATCCAGTGGTTAAGACTCTGCACTGCAAATGTAGGGGCTGAGGTTTCAACCCCTAGTTGGGGAACTAAGATCCTGTATGCTGTGCAGCGCAGCCAAAAGATACAAAAAAATTTGTTTTAATAGTAGAGGGACACAGACTGTTTCTGATGTTCTAGAAACAGGTTAGTCAAGTGAAAATCTGATACATGATTTTCTTACTGGATTAACTTTTGAAAGCTTGAAAAGAGCAGATGAAATAATAAAGTAATAAGAACAGAGCTTTAGCCTTCTTTTCACTCACAGCAGACAATTATGTTCAGGCTTTCTGGCTAGATGCTTATTAAGCTTTTGGAGTGGTTCCTAACAGCACTGATACAACACTGAGTGTTCAGGAAGGAAAGAAAATGGTACTACAGGGACATCTCCCGATAACTGATGCCCTGGGTTTCCCAAGGCAGCAACTAGCCTTTCAAATGAAGAGACAGAAATGGACACACAGCATCATTCACATATATGTGGCTGTGGGGTTTACTGCAAGAATACTGGGCTAATGGTTCTTGGCTGTATCTCCATCTCTGCTGCCAACCAACATCATCATCATGGGTCAGCCAAAATCCTTCCAGGTTACAAGGGTGGAGAATGATACTTGTAGAAACATGGCAAGGAGGCTTGAAGCATTAGGCAAAGGTGATGTGCAAGATAAAAGTGTGCTGCTAATACCTGCACGTGGCCACTGGCTTTGGAAGAACCACTCCAGCGGTATAAACAGCCTGGAAAATTCCTTCCAGGTTCACTCTTCTGGTTATTTCTCGAATCAACACTGGGGCTACCCGTTTTGATCTCAACTTCTTATGAACACAAAGAAAGTTGATTTCGACCATCTTCTTCACACTAAGAAAGAAAGGTGTTGAAAATTAGAGCCAATGTAAGAGAAGAACATTTTTAAAAAACAAGATAGCACCTATAACATTTCAAAGAGCATGAAACCGAAAGGCCTCCCTTAACATAGTATTTAAGTAAAATATTCTACCAGTTAGATATTTCACAAATTCAGGTTGACACACAATTCCCCACATGCCCCCACCAAAATGATCATAAACTCTAGGTTGTGTAAACCTTGTTCTAAACAGATCTGAGAACTTGGGTCTGTTCTAAAGTTTTCAGTTTAGAAACTGGATCAGCTGTGCCTCAAAGCTTCTATATCTGTTTTTCCTGTAACATATACAATTATGGCAGAAACTGGGTCACCCAGATGCAGAATCTAATAAGACACTGCTTTGGAGTATAATGCAATCTCTGGGATCCCTGGGAAGCACGTTGACAAGGCCAGGGCTGGTGCTTTTCTAAAGGACAATAAATCTTCTAGAGCTTCAAAGTCTATCCGCTGCTCTGGTTCCAGATATACAGGCATTTCATTTGGCACAAAATATTCCTTGAGATCAAATGCATTTCAGCAGTAAATAAGATCACCCAGCATACTGAAATGTGAAGAGACCTATGCATTAAATCTTTGCATTTCATAGCTCTATCTTTGACTCTCTAGGCTGGAGACCCAGGGTAAAAATGGAACATACATATCCTATGGATAAAAAGTCTTCTTAAAAAAAATCCTTAAGGTAATTTCCTCCCCCAGAAACAAATCTGAAGTACCTATTTATATCTCTGTGTTTTTCTACTAGGTACATATATACATAATCTGTGTGTGCGTGTATGAGACTGAGAAGCAGAGAAAGACGGAGAAAAATACAGCTGTCTTTTTTTGGTTATTGTACACAACCTTTTACAATGAACTCACAACCTTTATTTTTTAGAGCAGTTTTAGGTTCACAGCAAAACGGAGCAGCAAGTACAGAGTTCCCATGTACCTCTGCCCTCCCCACATGCACAACGTCCCCTATCATCAACAACATATACTCAGGCATTTAAAAAAGCCATTCATAGAGATGTGGATGAAACTAGAGGCTGTCATAAGGAGTGAAGTAAGTCAGAAAGAGAAAAACAAATACTGTATATTAACGCTATATGTGGAATCTAGAAAAATGGTACAGATGAATGTATTTGCAGGGCAGGAATAGAGGCACAGATGTAGGGAATGGATGTGTGGACACAGTGGGGGAAGGAGGGGGTGGGAAGAATTGGGAGTTTAGGACTGACATATATATACCACCATGTGTAAAGCAGATAGCTAGTGGGAACCTGCTGGATAGCACAAGGAGTTCAGCTTGGTGCTCTGTGATGACCTACAGAGGTGGGATGCGGGAGGGGGAGGGAGGCTCAAGAGGGAAGGGATATATGTATACATACGGCTCGTTCATGTTGTTGTACAGCAGAAACTAACACAGCATTGTAAAGCAGTTATATTCTAATAAATAAATAGGTTAGACATTGAGGCGGGGGGGAGCCTATTCTAACCACAATTCTTGGAGAAGCAATACATCAAAACCAACAAGGGACAAGCTTCACCACGTACCTGTCATAGATCCGAATGTTTGCGGGGATGGCACTGATGAACCCCACCAGTTTTTTGTTTGAAGACACCCTGACGCCACAATGCCACTGAAGGAGCCAGCCTGGGGGACGCAGAGCCCTGAAGTCAACACAGGCGAGGAAAACAAGTGCGCTGAGTGTCCAAGAAAACAGGGACAGAGAGAGACGGCCCAACCCCACTGCAGTCGCATCCCCACCAGGCGCTGGCAGCCGCGAGACTCACCACAGCAGGAACTCGGGCGAGTAGTCAAACCGGAACATGTTGTCATCATCCTCGACGTAGTTCTCATTCAGCAAGGTGTACAGCTCCCGGAGCTAAGATACCAAACATGCGTCCTGCCTGTGACGCTAGGGCCCGATGCAGCAACAACCCAAGCCAGCTCGGGGCCCGAGGTCTAAGGTTTCACTTACCACTTCGGCGTTACCCAAGTCTAACGTGTCCCACATAAAACCCTGAGGCAGGGAGTACGGTTCCTGACGCACGTTTTCTTTATCAGCTTCAATTGCGCCATGAGATGTTATTACTTCATCTAGATCCAGGGAGAATGAGAAAAAAAACAAAAAGAGAGATGATTCAATTACAAAGTGTTCCGATGACCCCAAATGGTCAGTTACAGGAAACAAAAGCATGCTTTAGGGCTACTGAGTTTCACATCATCTATAAAAATACTGTACTGTTTCAGCTACCTCTAGAAGGAAGTAAGGTAGTCACATGGAGGTGGAGAGTAACTGCTATCTGAACAATTACAGGAGAAATTACTCGTCATCCGATGGCAAACTGGACACAAGGAAACAGTAGTGACTCCTCAGTCTGAAGCCTCAGACTACAAACTGATCATACAGCACAACTGCCGGCAATGTAGGTTTGCTATGACAGTCTTAGAGAGGTTTTCTTTTTAACTCTGTTTTTCAACAAACAGGGGGCAAGGGCTGCAGTGACCTCTGACCCCTCCCAGCACAATCCAAAATTCAGTTCAGGACCATCTACTTCTGTCCGGGCTGCTGGCAGCACAGTTCAAGTCATCAGTGTCTCCAGCGATTTCCACAAAGGTGCCCTTTTCCAGTCCCTCCTCTGGAACCTCCCAGTGTGGCTGGGATAAAATCCAGCCCCTTGGCCATGGCCTGCTGCCCGTCTGGCCACCCTCAGCACATCTGCCCCACCGAGCTCCCTCGGCTGGGCCTCTGCTCAGAAGGCTGTCCCCTGCTTTTCACGTGGCCAGCCACTCCCGCTTCTTCAGATATAAGTTACACACAACTTCCTCATAGCATCCCCCTCAATGAAAGCTCTTCCTACGTGGATACGTCGTCCCTACCTGCTCACCGTTTACCCTGCTTTCCCTCTACTGGCTCCCGTGTCTGCGTCCCAGCACCTGCCATTTACTACAGACACTCAACAAACATCTGCTGAATAAATTACCTTCAGGTACAGTTCCTACCATCCCAGCCCTTTTTACAGGAGAAAGTCACAGAGTTTGCACCCACGCTGAAGTGTTTCTCTCCTAATCCCCGACTCTGCATTTTCATCTATCTCCAGTCTACCAGCTCATCCTGCATGAGTACCTCAGGCTCCCTCAGGTCAGCCCCAGTGGTCAGGTGCCAAGCTGCTCCCTTGGGGTCCCTGGGGAGTTGCTCTTAGGGCTTGGCTGATGTACACAACACCAGGGACTCACCCCATTCAGGCAGCTCCAAACAGCGGGGTGTGTCTGACTGAACTGGAATAGGGCTCTGGAGGGAGACGATGAGATAGTCTCCCTGACTTTCAAACGTTCTCCCCAACCTCAGGTTCCCTCTTCGGCCATTAACCTGGCTCTGCCTTAATTGAGGTGCATAGAGAATGTTCTAGGAACCTGAGAACCAGGCAAGGATTTAGGGGAGGCGCTAAAATGAGGTGAGCAGAGGGGTGGTGCACTGGGGTGAGTGCCAGCTAAAGAGACTTTCTTCTCCCGAGCCATGACCCAAAAGCCAAAGCAGCATTTAGCCAAACCCAATACATTCAGATCAATAAACCTTCATTCCCTTTAGCCAACGGTCACTCAATTCAGTGTCATTTAAAATCCAGTAAATTCGTTCTAGAGGGTCTTCTTTCCTCACCAAATAATTTCTAGAGACTTAAAATCAAGGGAAGATCATTGCTTTCTGCTTCTGTTTACGCTCTGAAGCTCTTGCTTTTGAAGCGGCGTGGGGCGGGCATGGATGGGAAAGGAACAGTCCCTTTTAAAAAGTTTGAAATCCATTCAAAGGCATGGAGGACAATTGTTTCCTGCTTTTTAATTGATGAAACTGGCTATCTGTGCATAACTTGGCTAAAAAGACTTTGTGGTGGCAATGAGCCCCTTATATTAAATACTATATATTATACATTAAATATTATTTATTAAAATTTGAATCTGGAACTATCATTGAAGAAATATATAGAAATGATACAATGATTTAACTTTGTATAAACATAAGTCAAAGCAACAGGTTGAGCTTGTAATACATTGATAAACATATTTATGGATTTAGAGCATCTATTGGGTCAGGCAAAAAGTTCATTCCAGTCTTCCCACAAGATGGTATGGAAAAAGCTGAATGAACTTTTTGGCCAATTTTTATTTTTATTTTTTGCATAATGTGAAAGGGTAACAATGGAATTATGTTTACAGAAACTTAAGTGGTAGAAGTTTAAGTGAATATGATGAAGCAGGCCTGGCACTGCGGGAAGAGGACCAGTAATTAAGTTCTGACGTGACCCAGAGCCCTTACGAAGGCCTTCACAAGGCGTCCCGATTCACTTATACCAGAGTGTTATCACACTGGTAATCATTAACACCATGGGTGAATGTTCAGAATCCTACTGTTAAACAGAGCAAAATCTTCTATTTCAGTAAGATTTAATAGGCAAATTTCCTGTGTCTTCTGGGATAACTGAGGTGTGAGACTGCTAAAAATTTATGTAGAAGGAAAAACCACTTCATGAAGACTGGACCCAAAACACTGGCGGTGGGGGAGACTCCTCTTTTATGTGTGTGTATATATATATATATATACTTCATACACTAATGTCTGAAGTGTGGGACACTAGATTTTTTGTAGGCACAGGAGTTACATTAAAATTGTTGTTACTAAAAGCCGATGTCATCACTCAATATTTATTTTAATAGGAAAAATATGACTCAGAATCTGTGGTTGAAACAAATCATTTAAGTGAAATCAAGTCTCTTATTGTGTTTTTTTGTTTGTTGTTAACCCAGCTTTGTTTGCAGAGGGAAAAGGCAGAAAAGCTTACTTAGTTTGGGTACCGGCTGTGTGTCCCAAAACTGGTATCTGTGTTTGGCAGCCTCATCAATGTTTCTGGCAGGGCCCTGGCATGCAGATAACAGCTCCATTGCCCTCTGGATATCCTGCAACTTCTGCATTGGGATGGTGGAATTCTATAACAGCAAAGACACACAGACACAGAGTATGAGGAAGCTGCCGCTGCTCCCAAACCTAGGACAGGTACACGCATGCCTGCCTCGGAGACTACAGCGTTCGTTGGAAAAATGCACAATCCTCCTCTAAGCATGAACCCTGGGCTCAAGTATGCTAACACATTAAAATATAAGCAAAGGTACAGGATAAAGGCAACAACAGTCCTATAGTTTTAATGGGGCTCTGACAGTCTGGAAAATCTCTAGTAAATCAAGCCAATGTTTGCTTCAGTTTCCCAAACATCTGCAGTGGTCCTCATGGTTAATTCCTCATGTGAGTGGAGCAGCAGAAAGGGCTGCCATGCAATGCAAATGTGAGCATCATACAGCAGCCAGTCAGCCCTGGTTTTGGCTTCACTGCTGGAGTTAATGCTTGGCAGGAGCAATCCAGGGACAAAAGAAATAACTTCTAGAATGGAAACGAGGTGGACAAGGCAGGAGGAAGTTAATCAAGAAAGGACTCTCAAAGGATGCCTTATCCTGGACCACACCCCATCCACTACTAATTCTGATGCTCCACCAGAAACAAATCCTTCAATGAGGATGTGCAGTTTCCTCCAAGAATTCAGAACTTTTTGCAACCATAGCCTGTTCACCCCAACCCAAGTGTGGTAAATAACCTTCCTTTTGAGTAAAGCGTATCCTCAGTCTATAAAATTGACAATGCCTTTAAATACTAAAGTTCCTTCCTTAAAACTAATATTTCTGTCATTTCTGAAGATTCCTTAGCTCTTTTTTTTTTTCTGGAAAATCCCTCAAATGATATAATACTTCTTAGAAAATAAGACTATACGTGAAATGAGAGTGGGACATAAGACTGAATATGGAAATTGGTGAGGTTTTCTCAACATGCAAAATTACTGACGAGTTTTAGAATTTTGATGCCATACAAAGAACGCTCTTCACTGTGGGTTCAGAAGTGGTTAGAAAGAGTCTTAGAGCTTTCAGTTTTTGTCAACATCACAGGCACCAAGGAAAGGTACCATTGACCCTCAGTGGTTTATTAACAGCAGGTCTGGACTTAGTTCAATTCTGAATCTGAAGTCAGTGACCTGGAGCAAATCCTTTTAGCTGGGAAGCTGACTTGTTTGACTTGGTGTGAAAGTCTTAGTCGCTCAGTTGTGTCCAACTCATGTGATCCCGTGGATTGTAGCCCACCAGCCTCCTCTATCCATAGAATTCTCCAGGCAAGAATTCGGGAGTGGGTAGCCATTCTCTTTTTCAGGGGATCTTCCCGACCCAGGGATCAAACCCGAGTCTCCTGCATTCCAGGCATATTCTTTACCATCTGAGCCACCAGGGAAGCCCCAGTACGAAATATTTAATACAGATCATCCTGTGGCAGTTTGACTCACTAGGTTCCCTTAAGATTCTTGCCCCTAAAATGATTCCAAGAAACAAAGTGCTGGAATTTAACTAGAAGTAGGTTAAAGTCTTGATATCTCCACTTGGATGTCTAACAGCATCACCTAGGCCTACCACAAATTTTGTAAACTGTTTACCGTATATTTTGATTGAGGTCTAAAGCATTAGGTTCATACATCAATTACACATACTAATTTAACCAAGTGATATTGTTGTTGACTTACTGTAGTTTTAGATGTCTCTTTTTGGGTCTCCTTTGAGCCTCCAAAACAAAAGTAACAGATTTCTAGCCAAATGAATTTACATCCACCTGAGCCCCCAACAACACAATGAAGAGACTTACAACTTATACAAAAAGTAAGAGGACAGTATATTTAAGCTAATTATGCTTGAACATGCATCCATTTATGTTACAATAGGCCAAGTAGAACCTAGTCTTACAAAAATATATCTATAGTGTCTGCACTGAATTTGCCATAGTACTTCTTTCCTGCTATTTGAGTTAAATCCTCTAACATGAATATACCAAACTCTAACTCTTTCATAACAAACATCCATCAGCATCTTTGTTTCAAGGAAGCCAATGATGGTACCCCGTCTCCATAAAGAAACCCTTAAAGAGTGGCTTCTGCCTAAGCAGGCTGACCAGCAGTCTTTATATAAAATCACCATTGATGAAGTAGCTATATCCCAATGCTCACTATTCAATGCTCTCTTTTAAATGAGTCTAGTTGATTTACAATGTTATATTAGCTTCAGGTATACAACACAGAGATTCAATGTTTTTACAGATGATGCTCTTAAAGTAGATTCAAGTAAGTGCAACTTTCAAATCCATGGTGACAGAGCAGTAAACTCGGCTATGGTAAACTCTTAAACCTATCCAATCACCTTCCAAAACAGCACCAAATGGAGTGTTTAGAAAGGTGAGACTGGGTAAGGATTCCACATTAGTCTCCCACTACTGTATTTCTGATATAAGAGTCAGACATGCCTCTCTTTCTCCTTATCTGCTCCTTGGGAAATACTAAATACCAACTGTACTCCTTGCCCACTAGTTTCCAATTTAATACCATGGAATAAATGTCCAAGTCTTTAATCATCATGAAGTATATAAGAACCCAAATATCATTTTATTTTGGTTCTTGAGCATAAACCACAATATTCTTGAAACTAAAGAATCTCTAAAAGTCACTGTAATTGATGGTTTTATGTTGAGCTGGCATCAGTTTAGGGGAAAAGGAGCCTCAGTTTTTAAGATGTAGTGAAAAGCCCACATTAAAACAATTTTGACTTCACTAAAAAAGAAAGAATTTCTCTAACACAACATGCTAGCAGTTCCTCCTGCCTTGCCTGGTTCCTTTTCCTTAAAATTCTATTCATCCACTCATTTTATTTTTAATTAAAAATTTTTTTTGAAGTAGAGTTGATTTACAATGCTGTGCCCCAAAGTGACTCAGTTATACACAGATGTATTCTTTTTCATATTCTTTTCCATTATGGTTTGTCACAGAATGCTGAATATAGTTTCCTGTGCTATATAGTAGGGCTTTGTTGTTTGTGAAAGAAAGTGAAAGTCGATCAGTCATGTCCGGCTCTTTGCAACCCCATGGACTATTATACCGTCCATGGAATTCTCCAGACCAGAACAATGGAGTGGGTAGCCTTTCCCTTCTCCAGGGGATCTTCCTAGTCCAGGGATCAAACCCAGGTCTCCTGCATTACAGGCAGATTCTTTACCAGCCGAGCCACAAGGGAAGCCCAGGAATACTGGAGTGGGTAGCCTATCCCTTCTCAAGCAGATCTTCCCGACCCAGGAATCGAACTGGGGTTTCCTGCATTGCAGGCGGATGGCTTGCACAGCCATCAGGGAAACCCCTTGTTGTTTATCCATCCTATATGTAAGAGTTTGCATCTGCTAATTCCAAATTCCCATTATGTAGCTTCTTCTAAGTGACCAGAGGTAGGGGAAGGACCCAAAATCACCAGGGATACAGGGGTGGCGGCAGGTGGTGGTGAGGACAGAAGGAATAAGGAGATAGTCATGAATGCATGTAAGTGACACTATATTTATCTGATGAAGCAACCTTGAGAAATAAAAAAGATATCTTGCCAGCTTATATGAGTTACCTTGGAACTTATAACTGGATAGACTATTTATTATCTGAGAACCAGATTGAAAATCTGTCGATGGAGACTGCACTTTCTTCTCACCCAACAAAAGCAGTCAGGGAAAAATTGGGGCAAGTAATTTTCCTTCTTGGTGATTCCTGGTCCTTATGTGTAAAATTGATAACAACAACAACAAAACCACCTGCCAGACTCACCCACTGTCCTATGATGTAAACTTTGTGCAAGAAAGAAATTTAGACCCCACAAAACTTGCATAACCATAATGACTGCCATGTATACAATATAAACACCACATAATAAAGATGGTCTGATTATGACTTCCCGAGAGCCTGTGAGTTGGTAGCTTTGGGAGGGGCAGAGCCTGGCAGAGGCACCTGGCTCAATGGCCAACAGGGCCAGGACCGAGCTCCTGCCAGGATACCATGCGTTCCCCAGCTCACCTGGAGCTACAACAATCAGATAACCTGTTTTGTTACATGCCCAACTCTGCCCTCTTTTTGCTGTGCCTGGCATCAAGAGTTCTGTCTTTCCTGGGCCTAGCACACAAGGTCTCTATTTGCAGCCAGGGTGATTGGGGTGACCCCAGGGAAGGGGCACCTGGCATCAGTACCTCCAGAGGGATACAGGACACAGGGCCCAGCTAGACCACTTCTGGTTTGGTTATTTCCACCCTCTGGCAATGGAATTAGGATTGGCCGCTGCAGACTGGTCCAAGGCAAAGTCAACACGAGACTTACCCATGGTGGCTCCCGCTGAAATCTGCTGCCTGATGGTGCTGTATTCAAGTAATTAGACAGACACCCAGGAAAATAAAAAACGTGAATATCTTCTGAACAAAAAGGAATCAAACATTAAGTGTAACTTAAAAACCTAACAAGAGTTAGGAAGTCACACTGAGACTTCCTTCTATGATTACAAGCTACATACTAGTTTGCTGAGAAAGGGGCAAGATGTAGGTAGACTACACACACACATTCACACACCGTCACACATGAAGAAGCCCAGCATGGACTGCTTAGTTATCTGGGTACCAACGTGAGTTCTGGGAAAGCTGTAAACATCCCACAGAGACCCCTGCCATGCAGTACATGGTGATGGCAACACCCTAACTACACCTCTGCCCCAAAACGGTGTTCGCCTAAGCTGCCCAGACCCGCTTTCACAGGCATACAACACCACGGAGATTAAAATAAAACACAGTTCTCACTTTTGAAGGCGGCTGAATCTTAATCTCCTGGGAATCGGATGCCGAGTCTGACTTGGTGCCTCCAGAATTTGGTTTCTCCTTTTTTCTCTTCTGTTTCTTCTTTTTCTTTTTGGCACCCAAATCCCCTCCAGGACTTCTGTTAGAAAATTCACAGGGTTTGTAAAAACAACAGGTAGGTCACTATGTAAAATCTGAATTGCATGAAATTGATCACTTAGGAAAAACATGTTATACTACATTAGGATGTGCAGTATTATGACTGAAGTAAAATACATATACATTCAGATGACCAAATGTGTATTTGCTTTTGATCCATGGTTCCTGGATCACAGTTCCCTAAATGCTTAGAACTTCTTAAGAGATGAGATACTTAAAGGTGTCCCTTAGGTCACGGTAAGGAGGAGACTTTTGGAAGCACCTAAGGATGCTCTTTGGAAGGAAAGTTATGACCAACCTAGACAGCATATTCAAAAGCAGAGACATTACTTTGCCAACAAAGGTCCGTCTAGTCAAGGCAATGGTTTTTCCAGTGGTCCTGTATGGATGTGAGAGTTGGACTGTGAAGAAAGCTGAGCACCAAAAATGTGAGGCTTCTGAACTGTGGTGTTGGAGAAGACTCTTGAGAGTCCCTTGGACTACAAAGAGATCCAACCAGTCCATTCTAAAGGATATCAGTCCTGGGTATTCACTGGAAGGACTGATGCTAAAGCTGAAACTCCAATATGGTGGCCACCTCATGTGAAGAGTTGACTCACTGGGAAAGACCCCGATGCTGGGAGGGATTGGGGGCAGGAGGAGAAGGAGATGACAGAGGATGAGATGGCTAGATGGCATCACCGACTCGATGGACTTGAGTCTGAGTGAACTCCAGGAGTTGGTGATGGACAGGGAGGCCTGGCGTGCTGCGATTCATGGGGCCGCAGAGTCAGACACAACTGAGCGACTGAACTGAACTGAAGGATGGGCTGGTTACCAGGGGAGCAATTCTGTGATTAGAAGGTTGGAACTTTCGATCCCACTCCCTGACCTCAGGGAGGCAAGCAGGGCTAGAGTCTAACCAAACACAAATGGCCAATGATGTAATCAACTGCATCTATGTTAAAGTGCTGCACTCAATATGCCAGCAAATCTGGAAAACTCAGCAGTGGCCACAGGACTGAAAAAGGTCAGTTTTCATTCCAATCCCAAAAAAAGGCAGTGCCAAAGAATGTTCAAACTACTGCACAATTGCACTCATCACACATGCTAGCAAAGAAATGCTCAAAATCCTCCAAGTCAGGGTTCAAGAGTACATGAACTGTGAACTTCCAGATGTTCAAGCTGGATTTAGAAAAGGCAGAGGAACCAGAGATCAATTTGCCAATATCCGCTGGATCATCAAAAAAGCAAGAGAGTTACAGAAAAACATCTACTTCTGCTTTATTGACTATGCCAAAGCCTTTGTGTAGATCACAACAAACTCTGGAAAATTCTTCAAGAGATGGGAATACCAGACCACCTTACCTGCCTATTGAGAAATCTGTATGCAGGTCAAGAAGCAACAGTTAGAACTGGACACGGAACAATAGACTGGTTCCNCATGAGTTTGAGCAAGCTCCGGGAGTTGGTGATGGACAGGGAAGCCTGGCGTGCTACATCCATTGGACTGCAGAGTCGGACACGACTGAGCGACTGAACTAAGGGAGGCTGCATAAAAACCCAAAGGAGGGGGTTCTGAGCTCGTAACCTGTGGAATCTGATGCTGTCTTTGAGAAGACAGTGTCAGAACTGAGTTGAATTGTGGGACACCCAGCTGGAGTCTGAGAAGTACCTCGTGTTATGTGGGAAGTTCCTCCTTCCCCATTGGAACTGGGTGCAGGAACTCAGAAGATTATTAGTCTGCACTCAGTGACCCTGCAGGGTGCTTAGATGTCATTAAAGCAGGAAAATCATAGAAATAAATGCTATTTTATCACGGAAGGCAAATAGCTTTCACAGGTATCTACTCCGCTAATGTACTCTTTAGTCAGGGAGAGATGCATGTTGTTAAATATGTCATTATAAATGTCTCTTGGGTACACAGACCACTAATCTTGACATAACAGAACCAAAGAAAGTGCTTCTCTGCAGAGGGGGAAATGTCTCCTGATAAAAGATTTTTATTAGATGAATTAACAATTAAAAACTCTACATGAAAAAACAAAAAACAATCACTGGTAAAATATTTCTGTTTGGAACCTTTGTCATCTTAGAGCTGTCATCTTCTGAAAGAGCAAAAGAGACACAAGGAGATTTCAAATTCCCATTTCTTTGAGCCTACTCTCCCCAGAGATAAATTCAAATTTAAAGTCAGAGATTATTATTGCATTATCACCTGATGCAAGGAAAAGTGACTGAAATATCAGTTCTATTCTATCACTCTTTTTGAAATTTATGTATTCATTTACTCTAAATTTGTCTGTGCTGGGTCTTAGTTGTGGCATGTGGGCTCTCGTTACCTTACCAAGAATTGAACCCAGGCCCTGTGCATCGGAGTGCGGAGTCCTAACTGCTGGCCCACTAGGGAAGTCTCCTCTTCCATCATTCTTAACTAGCTCTATCTGTTCTTATTTTCTTACTTGAATTTTTAACTAATTATGAAGTTCATGTTCATTATAAGACAAATGTCATTAAGTAACAGCCTTATATATACATTAACAGCCTTATAAAAGGGTCCCTCAAAGGAAACCAATAGTTTTTCTGGCATAAATTTTGTAAAAATAGTTTTTCTTCTCTAAGCATGCCTCTGTTTTTACTATGAGTAAATTTTAAACAAAAATTGAATCTTAAACACACTATTTTGAAATCTGGCTTTTTTTCTCCTTCCACTGAACAAATGTGTCTTGGATTTCTTTCTTTCCATGTCAGGATATATTGAGCTACTTCATTTCTTTTTAGCAACTGGGTAGCATTCCCTCGTGTAAGTATAGTATATTTTATGCAACATTCTTATATTAAATATGCTGCTCCAAAAAACCTTCTGGTACTTACGTCTTTGTGCATTCATGCTAGTTTGTCCAAAGGTGGAAATGCTAGGTCAAAGGGCACAATTTTTATTTTTACTCAATATGGTATTTAGTAAAGCAGTTACCAGTTTCCACCCTACCGACAGTAAGTCAGTTTCTGGTTCTGCATGTAAGGAGCTTGGAAGTCACCACTCCACCCTGATGCTGCTGTTGCTGCTGCTGCTAAGTCACTTCAGTCATGTCTGACTCTGTGCGACCCCATAGAGAGCAGCCCACCAGGCTCCCCCGTCCCTGGGATTCTCCAGGCAAGAACAGTGGAGTAGGGTGCCATTGCCTTCTTTGCCATTCCACCCTCGCAGACTGAAAAACCAACAATTGCTCTGAGATCCCTAAGGGAGGGAGGGACACAGGACAAACTGCTGCCCCCAAGATTGAAGCAACAGTTTCTGGGAGCAGACTCACAAGTGGCAACCGCCATGGGGGCCAGTGCTCAGGGAGGAACCCCAGAACTGTAATTCACAAAGTCCTGGAGGCTGTGTGTGGACAAGCCTGAGACTGCCAGCCCAGTCACAGGGGTCTCCCATACTTTCGTGAGTTTTACCCCTGGAGCCCAATCAGGTTCCGATGGTAGATACTGAAGAATCCCCTCATACTTCTGGCAGAGGAATCATTTTAGAAATACACCAGACTTTCTGTGCTTCTTAACAGGGCCTGTTCTCAGCAGAAACTAGTCAATCAGAACCTAACCAGCTGGGCTATGATCAGAGCCTAACTGATCTGAGGAAGGGAAATACCCAACTCCAGCCCCCGTAAGCCATCCTATCCCACGTCTGTGAGGTCACAGTCTAGAGGCACAGGCTCACCAGAAGACTGAGACCTGGTCACAGGACCGTAGAATGCTTCCCGTCCCCCACACCTCACCACGGCATGACCACAGGCCTATTTACAGCAGTTCCTTTTACCAAATACATCATGGCTGGTTATCAAGATAAAAAAAAAAAAAATGACAAGGCATTCCAAATACACAGCTGGAAAAGATACAGCAAGCATCAGAACGAGACAAGGCAGGGATGGTGGGATGATCAGAGCTGGGACTGGAGACAAATATGATTAATATGTTAAGGGCGCAAACGGACAAAGCAGAAAGTACATGAGAACAGGTGGGTGATGTGAGCAGAGAGGTGGAAATCCCAGCAGAACCGAGAAGAATCAAAACGCTGACAGAAACGAAGAACGTCTTTTGATGTACTTATTGGCAGACCGGATGTGACTGAGGAAAGACTCTCTGAGCCTGAGGACATAGCAGTGAAAACCTCAGAACCCACCCCACCACCACCCCCCAAACTTGAAAAGCAAAGAGAAGATGGAAAAAAGAAGAACAGAGTATCCGAGGACTGTCAGGAAACCAGAGTGTAACATACCTATGATGGGAGCACCAGAAGGAGGAGAGAGAAACAGAAGAAATATTTGAAACAATAATGACTGACTGAGCATTTCCCCAAATCAATAACAGGAGCTAACCTGCAGATCCAAGAAGCTCAGAGAATACCAAGCAGGATAAATGCCACCCGAACAGCATCTTGGCAAATCATTTTTAAACTACAGAAAATCAAAGATGAACAGAGCCAGAGAGAGAAAATTACCTGACCTATAGGAGGCTTCCCTGGTAGCTTAGCTGGTAAAGAACCCACCTGCAATGCAGGAGACCCTGGTTCAATTCCTGGGTTGGGAAGATCTGCTGGAGAAGGGATAGGCTACCCAACACTCCAGTATTGTTGGGCTTCCTGGGTGGCTCAGAGGGTAAAGAATCCGCCTGCAATGCAGGAGACCTGGGTTCAATCCCTGGATTGGGAAGATTCCCTAGAGAAGGGCATGGAAACCCACTCCAGTATTCTTGCCTGGAGAATCCCATGGGCAGAGAAGCCTGACAGGCTACAGTCCATAGGATTGCAAAGAGCTGGACACAACTGAAGCGACTTAGCTCACGTGCACACATATAAAGGAGCAAAGGACAGAAGAGTAAATAAGAATATCAGTTTGCCTACATCTCTGCTAGCACTGAAATATAACCAGATTTTTCATCTCTGACAATCCAATAGGTAGAAAAAAAAAGTCTCACTGTAGATTTAAATGTTTATTTAACCAGGAGCGAAGCTAGAAAATAGAAAATGGACCTAATGAGCATGCTGCTAAGTCGCTTCAGTCGTGTCCGACTCTGTGCGACCCTATAGACGGCAGCCCACCAGGCTCCCCCATCCCTGTGATTCTCCAGGCAAGAACATTGGAGCGGGTTGCCATTTCCTTATCCAATGTATGAAAGTGAAAAGTGAAAGTGAAGTCGCTCAGTCGTGTCCGACCCTCAGCGATCCCATGGAGTGCAGCCTTCCAGGCTCCTCCATCCATGGGATTTTCCAGGCAAGAGTACTGGAGTGGGGTGCCATTGCCTTTCTGGGCAGAAGGCTGAAAGCATGCTGGCTTTTCCCAGATGTCTATAAGAAATGAGAACAGAGAGAGATTAACTCAAGAATGAGATTCTCAGCATTTGAATGGAAGTTAGAGAATTCCATGGACTGTATAGTCCATGGGGTTGCAAAGAGTCAGACACAACTGAGCGACTTACACTTTAGAGAATACAAAAACCCAGGCAGTATTTGGGCTTCCCAGGGTGGCTCAGTGGTAAAGAATCTGCCTGCTAGTGCAAGAGGCACAGGAAATATGGATTCAGTCCTGGGATTGAGAAGATTCCCTGGAGGAGGAAATGGCAACTCACTCCAGTATTCTTGTCTGGAGAATCCCATGGCTACATAGCCTGCTATGTAGCTTGGCAGGCTACAGTTCGTGGGGTCACAAAGAGTTGGACATGACTGAGCATTGAGGCAGTACTTGCTAGACTATGAATTAAACTGTTCCCCATCCCCAACATCTCCAGAAGGTGAAGCTCAGTTCAGTTCAGTTGCTCAGTCGTGTCTGACTCTTTGTGGCTCCATGGACTGCAGCATGCAAGGCTTCCCTATCCATCACCAACTCCTGAAGCTTACTCGAACTCATGTACATCGAGTTGGTGATACCATTCAACCATCTCATTCAGGACTGATTTCCTTTAGGACTGACTTGGTGGATCTCCTTGCAGTCCAAGGGACTCTCAAGTCTTCTCCAACACCACAGTTTTAAAGCATTTTTCGGCACTCAGCGTTCTTTATGGTTCAACTCTCACATCCATACGTGACTACTGGAAAAACCATAGCTTTGACTTTGTTGGCAAAATAATGTCTCTGCCTTTTAATATGCTGTCTAGGTTGGTCACAGCGTTTCTTCCAAGGAGCAAGCATCTTTTAATTTCATGGCTGCAGTCACCATCTGGAGTGATTTTGGAGCCCCCCGAAATAAAGTCTGTCACTATTTCCACTGTTTGCCCATCTATTTGCCATGAAGTGATGGGATCGGATGCCATGATCTTAGTTTTCTGAATGTTGAGTTTTAAGCCACTTTTTCACTCTTCTCTTTTACTTTCATCAAGAGGCTCTTTAGCCCAGGAGATGAAAGCTTCACATATTAAGATGTGGCCCTAGGGGACTTACCCAGTGGTCCAGTGGTTAAGACTCACACTTCAAATGCAGGGATCGTGGGTTCAATCACTGGTTGAGGAATTAGTCACCAGACTCCTCTGTCTATGGGATTCTCCAGGCAAGAATACTAGAGTAGGTTTCCATTTCCTCCTCCAGGGGATCCTCCTGACTCAGGGACTGAACCCACTTCTGCAACTCCTGGATTGGTAGGTGGGTTCTTTTTACCACTGAGCTACCTGACAAGCCCCTAACAGATGAATAAAGAA
The DNA here is from genome assembly GCA_006410875.1 of Neotragus pygmaeus. Taxonomy (NCBI): domain Eukaryota; kingdom Metazoa; phylum Chordata; class Mammalia; order Artiodactyla; family Bovidae; genus Neotragus; species Neotragus pygmaeus. The sequence goes on from SJYV01019910.1 coordinate 1,574,410, forward strand.
TATATAGGATGGAATACTACTCAGCCATAAAAAAGAATAAAATAATGCCATTTCCCACAACATGGATGGATTTAAAAATTATCATACTAAGTGAAATAAGTCAGAAAGATAAAGAAAAATACCATATGATACTGCTTATATTTAGAACCTAAAATATGACACTAACGAACCTATCTACAAAACAGAAACGGACTCACGAACACAGAGAACAGACTGGTGGTTGCCAAAGGTGAGGGGGTTGAAGGAGGGGAGGAACAGGAAGCTGGGATTAACAGAGGTACACTTTTATATACAGAATGGGTAAACAAACTATATGCAATATCCTATAACAAACCATAATGGAAAAGAATACATAAAAATATATGTATGTGTAACTGAACCACTTAACACAACAATCAACTATACTTCAATAAATTTTTAAAAAAGGGAAAGAGTTAAGCCAAGAATCACCTCTTTCAAGAATCCTTCTTGTTCCTTTCTAACCTGAAGCAGATGCTCCTCACTCAATGCTCCTCTTGCCCTCTGAAGTGGAAGTGTTAGTTGCTCAGCCGGGTCCAACTTTGCGACCCCAAGGACTGGAGCCTGCCAGGCTCCTCTGTCCGTGGGACTCTCCAGGCAAGAATATTGGAGTGGGTTGCCATTCCCTTCTCCAGGGCATCTTCCTGACTCAGGGACTGAACCTGGGTCTCTTGTATAGCAGGCAAATCCTTTACCTTCTGAGCCACTCACACAATACCCTCCCATCTAGCACACATAAAACCTGGTGCTCTTACCTGCTTTTCCCACTAGAGTGTAGGCTCCCTAAGAACAGAAAGTATCTCATCTCTCTCTTTAAAAATATATGTGAAATAATAGAGACAATATAAGACCGCAGTCCCTGGCACAGAGCTCCTAGACTGTGGAATTTCCCAGGTGGTGGTAGCAGTGTTTTCTGTTCTCATGAGGTGCCTCTGAGTGGGCTCCTGGATGGTCATAAAGATCAGAAGCTTGAGATTTTCATCCCCCATCTGCAGTTCTCCAGAGATGTGAGGGGGCAGGAAATGGAGTTAATTATCAGTCATAAGCCTTCAGGAGCAGAGACCTTCCCGGCTGGTGAACCTGGGGAGAAGCTGGGAGCGTGGACCCTGGACAGGGTTTGGGAGCTCCATGTCTCAGCCCTCACCCCTTGCCCTACACACCCCTTCCACCTGGGTGTTCATCTGTATCCTTTATCACATCCTTTTACAATCAACTGGTAAGCAGTAAAAAAAAAAAAAAGTGTTTTCTTTTCCTTTTTTTGGCCAACCTGTGTGGTATGTGCAATCTTATTTCCCCAACCAGGGATTGAACCCAGGCCCTCAGCACTGAAAGCATGGAGTGCTAACCATTGGACCACCAAGAAATTCCCTAAAAAGTGTTTTCTTGAGGACTGTGAATTCAAATTAACCACTACAAGGAGGGGTTCTTGGGAAGAACTTCAAGTTTGTAGCTGGTTGGTCAGAGGCACAGGGAACAGCCTGGACTTAGGACTGTGTCCCCAGGGGGAGGGTGCAGTCTGGTGGGACCAGGCCCTCCACCTGTGGGATCTAACGCTGTCTCCAGGTGGACGATGTCAGAGTCAGCACAGGATCCCTGCTGGCACTGCAGATGTGCTTGGTGTCAGAAGAGCTGGGGGGACAGTGGTTAGAGTCAGGAGAACACAGGAGGAGAACTGGGTTTTCCTCCCCAGATAAACGCTACTGGTGCTCACCAGTACTTCTGAGCCCTCCCGTGGCGTTCCAGGGGACGACCCATACACTCCTCCACCTGAAGTGAGAAAGGTGGGCCCAAGCAGGCTGTTTGCTGAGCCAGTGGAAGACAAGGAGATGGAACAGGTGGAGCTCCCAGGGGGGAGCATGTGAGGGTGCTGTGCCTTTTCTTTGCTGACTTCCCCTCCCAGCCAGCCTGGCAGCCTCGTTGAGATGCTGCACTGGAAAGTGACGGGCCTCCGACAGGCGAGGCTAGAGTTGCCCTGAAGATAGAGATCCCCACCCGCTGCATACAGTGCCAGGGAGAACAAGCTGTGCTGATCTAACCCAAAAGAGCTGTGGGCTTGGTCTTTACCACTAAGAGCGCCCCAGGTGGCAGTCTCATCACCCCATATCTAGGTCACAGAGGAACTCTTCTTTCTGGTGGTTATTTACGTATTAAAATCACAAACTTCTTGAGTTACAGTGACTAATTCACTTCTCTCCAGAGTCAAAGCATGAAAGGCATGTTCAACAGTGAGAAAAAGTGTTTAAAAGACAAGCACATGAGGGATTTCCTCAGTGGTCCAGTGGTTAAGACTCTGCTTCCACTGCAAGGGGCTTAGGTTCGATCCCTGGTCAGGAAACTAAGATCCCACATGCCACATGGTTCTGTCAAAAAATAAAGTATATAAAATAAAAGACACTAACAATTACTTTTTTTTTTTTTTTAAGAAAAGGGCAAGTGGATGAGCTATAGATGTGTGCTTCCCTGTTCTCCCTAATCCTGGAATAGAAAGTAGTGCTCGTTTTCTGCAATACATGAAGACCCTGCCAAATGACACCCTGTTGGTCTAAGAATAGTAATGCGTTCCCATCCCCAAAATGAGCAGTTTGTTTTCATCGGTAGAATCAAATCTGCACCGTTGTGATGTTTATGTTTAAAATCTTCTAGTAGGGGAAAAGAAACCATCTAGTAGTTAAGGACTTCCAGAAATATCCAACTAGTGATCGGGTTTAAACAAACACCGCAGCCAGATACCGGGGCTAGAAATATGCCATGGGTAGCATGGTTTTGTGCATTCTCTGATTTGGGCTTTCCTTCCTCAGGGCTCCCGTGGCTGGTGCCTTGTTCAGTGGTAAACTTGCGGCACTGTGGTTGTGTGATTTATGTGTGCGTTTGTGTCAGGATGTGAAGGGCACAGCTGTTCCTCTTTGTGCCCCTGAGGTCGCCAATGCTTTACTGCCTGATACTAGTAGATTTTTATAACAAGTACTTCTTTAATGGATGCGTGAATAATTCTGGTTCTTGGGGGAGTTCCAATCACACACTGCCAGGAGGAAGAAGATCTCTGAAAGCTACAGTTCTCCCTACCTGCATGGTGAAACTGATCGCAGCCCATTACCCTGTACTCACCAAGCTGTCTACTATGTGCTCCGCACTGCACTGGATGCAGGGCAAGGGTGGCAGGGGTCTAGCCTTAAGGAGACTAGAATTTGGGAATCAGAGCTGAAAAGTTTACCTTCCCTAGGACAACTGGAACCAAAAAAGATAATGACAAGTGTTGATGAGGATGTGGAAAAACTGGAACCCTCATATACTGCTGGTGGGAATGTAAAATGGCATAGGCACTCTGGGAAACAGTCTGGCAGTTCCTTAAAATGCTACAGATTTACCACATCTCTCAGCAATTCGACTCCTAGGTAGATGACTAAGAGAAATGAAAATATCTGTGCCCACAGACACTTGTACACAGAATCCATAGCAGCATTTTTCATAATACCCCAAAAGTAGAAGAAACCACCCAAATACCCATCACCTGGTGAATAAAGAAAATGTGGTATATCCATACAATGGAATATTATTCATCAATTAAAAAATAAAGTATTAATTCATGCAACAACATGGATAAACTGTGAAAACACTATACCAAATGAGAGAGTCACAAAGGGCCACACACTGTATAATCCCCATTTATATGAAATGGCCAGAAAAGGCAAGTCTAAAGAGAAAGAAAATGGATCAGTGGTTGTGAGTGGCTGGGAGGACAGAGGGTGTCAGGGTTTGACAGCTAAGGGATGCATGGTTTCAGTCTGGCATGATGAAAACATTCTAAACCTGATTTTGGTCACAGCTATACAACTCTGTGAATATAATGAAAGCCATGGGACTGTACACTTTAAATGAGTGAATCACAGGTACATGGATAATATCTCAACAAAGCTGCTGAAAAAGTGGCAGATGAAATTTCTTCCATGGGGATGGAAAGATACAGAGAAGCCCTCAGGATTGCCTGAGAAGATTCTTCTGGGAAATCGATAGAGTCGCTGCGTGAAGTTGATTACTGAATCCCATACCTTTAGCCACGGAAATCACGCAGCCCTTTTACAAAGATCTCTTGGATTTTTAAGAAGAGAAGTTCCATTTTCCACCTCCCCCACAATTCACATGAAAAATCCATAAGGAAAAACCTCCCCATTTTGCTACCCCAGGAAGGCCAGATACTTTCATCTCTGCCTAAAGAGAATCTTTGGCACATTTCAAACCCCAAGAGTAAACTAACGGACTATTTTTCAGCTATGGAAATGTCAAACATTTAATAAGCACATCCTGCAAATCTCTTTGACGTAGTCAGAGATTCTGCAGACCAAGACTTAATGGAATGAGCAAAGGAACACATTTTATAGGAAACTGTAAACGTTTTACAGTTGCTCCAGGAGAAACAAGTGAGAGAGAGAGAGAGAGAGACTGCCAGCTGCTCACAAAGACCCACTCCCCCTTGGTCTGGGAGCTCATAGCCAGACTATGCTTCCCTGTTGCTGGCAGGTCAGGTACAGTCATGCAGCTGGGTTCTAGTCACTGGCATGAGAGTAGACGTGAGCCCCCACTTTCTTCTGGCCCAGAGAGGAGCCTGGGGGTGCTCCTTGATGCTCTCCCTCCCCTGGGCTGGTTGGAGGCAGGTGTCGGATGAGACAGTAGAGTATAGCAGAGTCACGTGATGGAAGGGGGCCAACCCCTGATTGACAAGATGAAGGGAAGTCCCCTTACCATCCATCTGTATACCTGTCCAGGACTGTCCCATCAATAAGGAAAACCTTTATCATGTTGAACAGTTACACTGTAGGGTCTAGTCATTATAGCAGTTTCAGTTCAGTCACTCAGTCGTGTCTGACTCTTTGTGACCCCATGAACCACAGCATGCCAGGCCTCCCTATCCATCACCAATTGCTGAAGTCTACCCAAACCCATGTCCATTGAGTCAGTGATGCCATCCAGCCATTTCATCCTCTGTCGTCCCCTTCTCCTACTGCCCTCAATCTTTCCCAGCATCAGGGTCTTTTCCAATGAGTCAACTCTTCGCATCAAGTGGCCAAAGTATTGGAGCTTCAGCTTCAAAATCAATCCTTCCAATGAACACCCAGGACTGATCTCCTTTAGGATGGACTGGTTGGATCTCCTTGCAGTACAAGGGACTCTCAAGAGTCTTCTCCAACACCACAGTTCAAAATCATCAATTCTTCAGCACTCAGCTTTCTTTATAGTCCAACTCGCACATCCATATACGACTACTGGAAAAACCACAGCCCTTGACTAGACGGACCTTTGTTGGCAAAGTAATGTCTCTGCTTTTTAATATGCTGTCTAGGTTAGTCATAACTTTCTTTCCAAGGAGTAAGCGTCTTTTAGTTTCATGGCTGCAATCACCATCTGCAGTGATTTTGGAGCCCAGAAAAATAAAGTCAGCCACTGTTTCCCCATCTATTTGCCATGAAGTGATAGGACCAGATGCCATGATCTTAGTTTTCTGAATGGCCTGTCATAACTAACAGGTCAATTTTAAGAGCTTAAGGTATGGTATGGAATGCCAAAGATAAACAATTCTTTAATTTTTAAAAATTTTCTTGGTGGTGCCTCATGAAACTTGAGCCCCCTGTATTGGAAGGTGGAGTCTTAACACTGAACCACCAGGGAAGTCCCAAGAAACAATTTTAGGTTTCAGAGGATTCCACCAGAGAGATCACTTACCCCCTCCCAATAATGACCATTAATAGTTTGATATTATAATTTATTTTACAAAATGTTCCCCTTTGATTTCCAATTTCCTGCAAGAAAATGGTAAGATTATAAGTGATTTTAATCATTTCTGTATTTTTATGCATTTTCTAAACCGTCTATAGTAACCACAATGCCTTGACAACTAAAACATTATAAGCTCAAGAATAAATAGATCAAAGAAGTGGAGTAGGCAGGCCAGTAACACTCATTACATACAAGAACTTGATATATGATGATTACATCATAAATCAGTAGTGAAATGAGTTGTGTTGGCTTTGCTAACATCTATCCCTACCTAGAATAGCATCTGGCATATGATAGATGCTCAAGTAAGTATCTGTTCAATGAATAAGCAAAAGAATGACAATAGGGACTTTCCTCGTGGTCCAGTGGTTAAGGCTCCGCACTTCCAAGGTTCAATCCCTGGTGGGAGAACTAAGATCTTAGATCCCACAAGTCATTTGGCCTGACCAGAACACCTCGAAATAAACATTTTTTTTTTAAAGTCCAATTAAAAAGAATGACAGGAACTTCATATCAGTGAAAGAAATAATTTCTTAAATAAGGACCCAAAGTACACACTATAAGATAAAACTTGACTACATCTAAGTTAAATATTTTGTGGCAAAGTGATTATAAACAAAATTTTAAAACTACAGGAAGAGGTGAGGTTTTTATAAAACACATGATAAAGTAGTAATAGAAAGCTCTTTTCCTGTTTACGTTCTATCTCCAGCATAGTATAGACAGGCAACATACTATCCTGGTTAGGACTGCAGGCCTTAGCTAGAGTCGGACCACCTCATTTTGAAACCTGCCTCCACTACTTCCCAGCTGTGTGACTTGGAATATATTACTTAACCTCTCTGTCCTTTGGTNGCCTGTCATAACTAACAGGTCAATTTTAAGAGCTTAAGGTATGGTATGGAATGCCAAAGATAAACAATTCTTTAATTTTTAAAAATTTTCTTGGTGGTGCCTCATGAAACTTGAGCCCCCTGTATTGGAAGGTGGAGTCTTAACACTGAACCACCAGGGAAGTCCCAAGAAACAATTTTAGGTTTCAGAGGATTCCACCAGAGAGATCACTTACCCCCTCCCAATAATGACCATTAATAGTTTGATATTATAATTTATTTTACAAAATGTTCCCCTTTGATTTCCAATTTCCTGCAAGAAAATGGTAAGATTATAAGTGATTTTAATCATTTCTGTATTTTTATGCATTTTCTAAACCGTCTATAGTAACCACAATGCCTTGACAACTAAAACATTATAAGCTCAAGAATAAATAGATCAAAGAAGTGGAGTAGGCAGGCCAGTAACACTCATTACATACAAGAACTTGATATATGATGATTACATCATAAATCAGTAGTGAAGTGAGTTGTGTTGGCTTTGCTAACATCTATCCCTACCTAGAATAGCATCTGGCATATGATAGATGCTCAAGTAAGTATCTGTTCAATGAATAAGCAAAAGAATGACAATAGGGACTTTCCTGGTGGTCCAGTGGTTAAGGCTCCGCACTTCCAAGGTTCAATCCCTGGTGGGAGAACTAAGATCTTAGATCCCACAAGTCATTTGGCCTGACCAGAACACCTCGAAATAAACATTTTTTTTTTAAAGTCCAATTAAAAAGAATGACAGGAACTTCATATCAGTGAAAGAAATAATTTCTTAAATAAGGACCCAAAGTACACACTATAAGATAAAACTTGACTACATCTAAGTTAAATATTTTGTGGCAAAGTGATTATAAACAAAATTTTAAAACTACAGGAAGAGGTGAGGTTTTTATAAAACACATGATAAAGTAGTAATAGAAAGCTCTTTTCCTGTTTACGTTCTATCTCCAGCATAGTATAGACAGGCAACATACTATCCTGGTTAGGACTGCAGGCCTTAGCTAGAGTCGGACCACCTCATTTTGAAACCTGCCTCCACTACTTCCCAGCTGTGTGACTTGGAATATATTACTTAACCTCTCTGTCCTTTGGTTTCCTTGCCTGCAAAAGATGAAGTTTTCAAATGACGTTGTTCCCAAAATTGTGAGGAGAAAACAAGTTAATATGTTAGTAGTTGACCCAGAGAAATCACTCAGTCCACGATAGCTATTATTATGATTATCCCGCTTTATTTTTCTTCATATAACTTCTTGAGAGCCAAGAATATAGTATTTATTTGTCTTCCTCTGACTAGAACATAAAATCCATAAGACAGCCTCTTCTATTGTATTCTTAGGACCTTAACAGTGTCTGAGGTATAAAATAAATATTTGCTGGATGAATGCGAAATCAATGTAAAAATCATTAGGAAGATAAAAGACCAAGAGAAGAATGGGCTGAGGATGTGAATAAATCATTTGCAAAAGAGGAAATCTTAATAGTCAATAAATTTATGAAAAGATGCTCAACCTCACCAGCAATAAGGAAACTGAAAACGAAACCACCTCAGACTCTACTTTTTCTCCTTGATTTGCCAAACATTTTCAAGTCTAATAATACCAGGAAAATGTGAGGAAAGGGAACACTTATATAATGCTGGTATAAGCATTTTGGCAATAAACTGGCACCCCCACCCTAACTATCATCAACATCATCATCGCTATCATCCTCATCACTGCCACCATCATCATCACCATCATCACCACCACCACCACCACCACCATAATCAACATCATCATCACCACCAGCAACATCACCATCACCACAATCAACATCACCACCACCATTATCATCATTACCACCAACATCACCATAACCACTATCATCACCATCATCCTCACCATCACCACCACCAGCAACATCACCATCAACACTATCACCACAATCAACATTATCATCATTACCACCACCATCACCCCAGCAACATCACCATCAACACTACCACCACAATCAACATTATCATCATTACCACCACCATCACCCCAGCAACATCACCATCAACACTATCACCACAATTAACATTATCATCACCACCACCATCACCATATCCACCACCATCACCACCAGCAACATCACCATAACCACCATCATTATCACCACCAGCAATATCACCATCATCCTCACTACCACCACCATCACCATAACCACAATCAACATCATCATCACCATTATCATTACCACCAACATCACCATAACCACCACCATCATCACCACCAGCAACATCACTATAACCACCATCACTACAATCAACATCACAATCACCACCATCATACCACCATTCTCATCACCATCATGGTTGTCGGCATAACAGTTAACACTTTAGTTCACTCACGTGGCAAGCACCTTACATATCTACCATGTAAACTATCACAACTGTGTGAGGTTAAGTCTTCTGACTATAGCCGCTCCCAATTTACAGAAGAGGAAGCCACAATATGTACAAGTTAAGTACCTTGCTGAACATCACAGCTAAATAGCAGCAGAGCCAAGGACTCAAATCCGTCACTCAGGCTCCAGGATCCAGTTAATTACTATGCTATATCACCTCCTATTTATGCACTGCCACTGGCTGGGTATCTGTTTAGATATTTATTGGCAATCTCGAGGTCTTCTTTGGGAAATGACCTCTTCTTTTGTGAACATTAAAAAAAAATTAAACGGGTGGGCTTTTATTGAATAGTAACAGATGGAGAAGGAAATGGCAACCCACTCCAGTGTTCTTGCCTGGAGAATCCCAGGGATGGGGAGCCTGGTGGGCTCCCGTCTATGGGGTTGCACAGAGTCGGACACGACTGAAGCAACTTAGCAGCAGCAGCAGCAACAGATCTGTATGTGTTTGTGTATAGGTGTGTATGTGTATTCTGTTTGGGATCTCAAGTCACTTTACTGAGAGGGAAATGCACTGCCCAGGAAAATTTTATATGAGGTGATTTTGGCACAGTTTAAGAAAAATGTAGGGGTAACCCAAGGAGCATCACAGTGCCCAGTTGATGGAAGAAAACTCACAGCTCCAGCTGCAGGGGAGTTGGGCTGAGATCAACTCAAACTCTCCAGAGTACTGGCCACAGGTTGTTCCCATACTCCATCAGGGCACCCATCTGATACAGGCTGATCACGTGGCTACCCCACTCGAGAACTGGTTTTATCGACAGTTCAGGTTCTCTTAACAGAAGTGCCATGAGTGAGTCTGGTTTTTTGTTTGTTTTTGCCCACACCATTCATTATGTGGGATATTCCCCAATCAGAAATCGAACCCATGCCCCTGCATTGAGAGCACAGAGCCTGAGTGAGGCTGTTTTCTCAGCAGCCAATCTGTGTGATTGCAGTCACGACTTCATCTGCTTCCTCCCCAAGTGTGATGCACAGTCCAGAGCAAGAAGCCAACCTTGCCGCTCTCAGCACCTGGCTTCCTCACAGCATGACCTTCAACAGGATTTCAGCCACCGCATCAATTAGGGAGCTTCATCCCTAGCTCAGCAACTTCCTTCCCTGAGGTTCCTTAGAACCACATCATCTCTGGTCAAAGCAGAACGTCACAGAGAAGACCTTGGAGAGCTCCAAGCTCCAAGCTACCCTAGAATTTTGTGACCAGTGAGGAGCAGAAACTGACAATGACCTTTATCATCATAAAGGTCAGCCAAGGAGACAGGCAGCGGTAGGTACTGAGGCTGGAGCATGGGGCAGAGGCCAGAGTGGGACCAGCCGCCAATCCCAATGTTTCCATGTCAGCAGTAGAGGGTGGCTGTCTCCGGCAGTGGCTCACCAATAAGCCCGGGGCAATCCTGGCCCAGCTAGAGTAGGACCCTGGACGATTCCCTTTGCTAGTTTCTGGTCTACAGTTTGTTAACCAATTCCCCTTTTTAGATATTGGGTTGTTCCCAAGTTTCTAGTTGTTTCAGCTTTTACCATAATCTAAATGTGGGAAAACAGGTTCTATTTCAGTAGCCTTCTTTTTTCATGATTACTTCATTATTATCCAACAAGTTTGAGGCTTGCTTCCCATAAAAATCCAATTCTTTCATGTTGAGGTTTGACAAAAAACAACAAAGTTCTAGAAAGCAAGTATCCTTCAATAAAAAAATAAATCATTAAACAAACAAGCAAACAAAAATCCAATTCTAATAAGGTTGTGGAAACATGCTTAGTCATGTCCTACTCTTTGCGACCCCACAGAATGTAGCCTGCCAGGCTCTTCTGTCCATGGGATTTCACAGGCAAGAATACTGGCATGGGTTGCCATTTCCTCCTCCAGGGGAACTTCCCTACCCAGGGATCGAACTTGAGTCTCCTGCTAACTCATCATAAAATTTTATCAATACACACTGGCCAGAAATAGTCCAGCATGAAGTTTAGTCTGTGAAGTAAGACTTGTCTTTGCAGATTATCCAAGATTAGAATGAAGGAAGAAATATTTTAAATGCTCCTAAAAACTGTATATCTTTAAGATCATTACACATAACTGAAAAACTAAATATAAACCGTTCAGTTATTCCACAAATTTCTTAAAAGTGTATTTGCTTGCACTGCACTTTCACACTGTTCCAAGATGAAATGGTGAACGAAACAAGTAGAAAAATCAAGGTTTTCAAAAAGGATCGAGGGTGTTGTTAGAGCATAGCCTTCAAGATAGTCCAGATCAGTGAAAAACTACCCTATTTCCTACAGCCTTTCTCACTCGTGCTCACAAATGTTTTTATGACAGAAGATCAGCCCATACACAGTTACACAGTAGCTCCCACTTTTATGACTTTTCTCATTTCCGGATCTTTCAGAGTGAAGGAAGATGATTAACAAGTCAAAAAAAAATTTTTTTTCTGGCTGTGATTCATTTCAATATTTCATTACCACTGTTAAATTTAATAAGATTAATGTGCCAACAAAGTTCACAANTAAACGGGTGGGCTTTTATTGAATAGTAACAGATGGAGAAGGAAATGGCAACCCACTCCAGTGTTCTTGCCTGGAGAATCCCAGGGATGGGGAGCCTGGTGGGCTCCCGTCTATGGGGTTGCACAGAGTCGGACACGACTGAAGCAACTTAGCAGCAGCAGCAGCAACAGATCTGTATGTGTTTGTGTATAGGTGTGTATGTGTATTCTGTTTGGGATCTCAAGTCACTTTACTGAGAGGGAAATGCACTGCCCAGGAAAATTTTATATGAGGTGATTTTGGCACAGTTTAAGAAAAATGTAGGGGTAACCCAAGGAGCATCACAGTGCCCAGTTGATGGAAGAAAACTCACAGCTCCAGCTGCAGGGGAGTTGGGCTGAGATCAACTCAAACTCTCCAGAGTACTGGCCACAGGCTGTTCCCATACTCCATCAGGGCACCCATCTGATACAGGCTGATCACGTGGCTACCCCACTCGAGAACTGGTTTTATCGACAGTTCAGGTTCTCTTAACAGAAGTGCCATGAGTGAGTCTGGTTTTTTGTTTGTTTTTGCCCACACCATTCATTATGTGGGATATTCCCCAATCAGAAATCGAACCCATGCCCCTGCATTGAGAGCACAGAGCCTGAGTGAGGCTGTTTTCTCAGCAGCCAATCTGTGTGATTGCAGTCACGACTTCATCTGCTTCCTCCCCAAGTGTGATGCACAGTCCAGAGCAAGAAGCCAACCTTGCCGCTCTCAGCACCTGGCTTCCTCACAGCATGACCTTCAACAGGATTTCAGCCACCGCATCAATTAGGGAGCTTCATCCCTAGCTCAGCAACTTCCTTCCCTGAGGTTCCTTAGAACCACATCATCTCTGGTCAAAGCAGAACGTCACAGAGAAGACCTTGGAGAGCTCCAAGCTCCAAGCTACCCTAGAATTTTGTGACCAGTGAGGAGCAGAAACTGACAATGACCTTTATCATCATAAAGGTCAGCCAAGGAGACAGGCAGCGGTAGGTACTGAGGCTGGAGCATGGGGCAGAGGCCAGAGTGGGACCAGCCGCCAATCCCAATGTTTCCATGTCAGCAGTAGAGGGTGGCTGTCTCCGGCAGTGGCTCACCAATAAGCCCGGGGCAATCCTGGCCCAGCTAGAGTAGGACCCTGGACGATTCCCTTTGCTAGTTTCTGGTCTACAGTTTGTTAACCAATTCCCCTTTTTAGATATTGGGTTGTTCCCAAGTTTCTAGTTGTTTCAGCTTTTACCATAATCTAAATGTGGGAAAACAGGTTCTATTTCAGTAGCCTTCTTTTTTCATGATTACTTCATTATTATCCAACAAGTTTGAGGCTTGCTTCCCATAAAAATCCAATTCTTTCATGTTGAGGTTTGACAAAAAACAACAAAGTTCTAGAAAGCAAGTATCCTTCAATAAAAAAATAAATCATTAAACAAACAAGCAAACAAAAATCCAATTCTAATAAGGTTGTGGAAACATGCTTAGTCATGTCCTACTCTTTGCGACCCCACAGAATGTAGCCTGCCAGGCTCTTCTGTCCATGGGATTTCACAGGCAAGAATACTGGCATGGGTTGCCATTTCCTCCTCCAGGGGAACTTCCCTACCCAGGGATCGAACTTGAGTCTCCTGCTAACTCATCATAAAATTTTATCAATACACACTGGCCAGAAATAGTCCAGCATGAAGTTTAGTCTGTGAAGTAAGACTTGTCTTTGCAGATTATCCAAGATTAGAATGAAGGAAGAAATATTTTAAATGCTCCTAAAAACTGTATATCTTTAAGATCATTACACATAACTGAAAAACTAAATATAAACCGTTCAGTTATTCCACAAATTTCTTAAAAGTGTATTTGCTTGCACTGCACTTTCACACTGTTCCAAGATGAAATGGTGAACGAAACAAGTAGAAAAATCAAGGTTTTCAAAAAGGATCGAGGGTGTTGTTAGAGCATAGCCTTCAAGATAGTCCAGATCAGTGAAAAACTACCCTATTTCCTACAGCCTTTCTCACTCGTGCTCACAAATGTTTTTATGACAGAAGATCAGCCCATACACAGTTACACAGTAGCTCCCACTTTTATGACTTTTCTCATTTCCGGATCTTTCAGAGTGAAGGAAGATGATTAACAAGTCAAAAAAAAATTTTTTTTCTGGCTGTGATTCATTTCAATATTTCATTACCACTGTTAAATTTAATAAGATTAATGTGCCAACAAAGTTCACAATTTGATGTGCTTTTCAAATGATATTCCTATTCCTGAATTCTCCTGCTAGATCCAATTTTCATTTTTAATAATACCTCCTCTTTTGAATAATTCCAATGATGCTCATGGACCTAACCAATTCTCTCATTAAAGGAATGTTCTATGTTTTGATGAAATCCTTATGGTTACAGTGTGTAACAAAAACATTAGGCTCCCCCTGCCCTACCAAACTCCCAGAAAAATCTGATGCAGAAGCGAGGGACAAGATGTGCCTGGCGGGGAAGGAAAATCATCATCTCAGGCAGTTAAATATGTGAGGAGGGGCAAGGAGGCTCCAACAGCAGGAAGGTAATAGGCTCATCTAGGCTGCAGGGATCCCAGGGACTGATGCCTCCGAAGGGGTAGGTAGAAACACTGGAACAGAGTTTCTGTTCTTGCTTGACCTCGAGTAGAAGAGCTGAGTGATGAGTCCGTGATACGAGACCAAGTGCAAAGGCCAGAAAGGAGATGCAGAGAAAACATGATTTCAGGGGGCAGTCAAGGTTCAGAGGCCGAGTGGAGGTTGTGCAGGTGGCCTTCTTCCCCGGGAATCACAAAAGTGAACTTTGAGTTCTCAAACATAAAGGACAGGACCTCCCAGATCCAAAAGGGAGCCACAGGTCATGGTCCACTTTGGGATGGTAGAGGAAAAGAGACAAGGACATTTTTTAAAAAAAGCAAAAGCAGATGCAGACTAGTACACAGAGGATGGATAAGAAAACAACATCCTACTATATAGCACAGGGAACTAAATTCAATGCCCTATGACAAACCAGAATGGAAAAGAATATGAAAAATATACGCATGTATAACTCTGTCACAGAGCAGGAATGAACACAACATTGTAAACCAACTATACTTCAATAAATGTTTTAAAAACAAAATTAAAAAAATAAAAATGTAAAAAAGCACAGAAACACCCCAGAGCTCAGAAAACGTGTCTGAAAGAGAAGGAATAGCTGGCAGTGCCTAGGATGACAGCTTAAAGGTGGGGACAAGTCTGGAGTCAGGCAGGACAGGCCTCTCTCTTTTGCCACTATTTATATTGCCCCCGACCTTTGGGCTGTGAAAACCAGAAGGTTAATCCAAGGAGCTCTGGGGGCCTCACAGTACCTGAGGCACAAGGTCTCTGGTTCTTAAACCTGAGGGATGGGACAGGCCTCAGGACAAAGTGCATACTTGTTAAATCCTACGAATTTGAGAGCCAAATTCTTCAATTTCCCAATCAAGACACTCATACCCAGAGAGATTCATTGACCTCTACTTCAACATCTGACTAAAGGGGAGTTTTTTGATTCCTGGTTTAATACTCATTTCCACACACCATACCGCCTGCCTAAAACTTGTTATTGGGAACAGCTTTTAAATTATTCATGAAGAAATTTTTTGAAGAAGTGCTATACATCCAAGGATACTTGTTTCAGCATTATTTCATTAGCACAAATGATTGAAAACAGCCTCATGATCTAAGAACAGGGGACCGATTAAATGAGTAATGGGACATCCATGCAATGATGGTACACAAGTCTTTCAAAAAATTAGGATCAGGGTTTCTCTGGTGGGCTCAGTGGTGAAGAATCCACCTGCCAAACCAGGAGACACAGGTTCGATCCCTGATCCTGGAAGATCCCACATGCCTTGCAGCAGTTAAGTCCGTGTGCCACAACTAGTGAGCCTGTGCTCTAGAGCCCAAAAGCCGCAGCTACTGAGCCCATTCACCCTAGAGCCTGTGCCCCACAGAAGGAGAAGCTGGCCACTGAAACAAGCAGCCAACGCACCGCAGCTAGAGAGTAGCCCCCGCTCGCCCACAACCAGAGGGAAGCCAGTGCAGCAGCAAAGATCGAGCACAGCCCAAAATAAAAATAACTAAATTAAAAAACACAATTTTTTTGGAAAAATGAGGTTGAGGGATTTCCCTTGCAGTTCAGTGGTTGGTCAGGAGTCGACAATTTCACTGTCAAAGGCCCAGGTTTAATCCTCTGTTGGGGAGCTAAGATCAGTGCAGCCAATTAAACAAAAAATGAGACTGGTCTATGGGTTTTGATATATAGTAGCCTCCCCTGATAGTTGGTAAAGAATCCATCTGCTTGCAATGCAGGAGACCCCAGCTTGATTCCTGGATCGGGAAGATCCCCTGGAGAAGGGAAAGGCTACCCACTCCAGTATTCTGACATGCAGAATTCCAGGGACTGTACAGTCCATGAGGTCGCAAAGAGTCGGACTCAACTGAGCAGCTTTCACTTTCACAAAAATATGTACATGGATTTCCAAGATACACCGTTAAGTGACAATTCAAGGTGCAGGAATGAAGGGGCATGCTGCCATTGGTGGTGAATGCCTGTTCCACATAGGCACGCTTGTGCACACATGCACACACCCCGCAGCCTTGTACATGTGTAAGATGCCACCGGGAGGACACGTCAAGAACTGACATCAGGAGATGCTCACAGGGAGGGAAACTCGAGGCTGGCAGAATGAGAAGTCCTCCTCACAGGATACCCTTCTCGTGCTTTTTGAAGTTTGTACCATATGCTCATACTACTAATTATAAAAGACGAAGGTCCCTGTAAAGTCAAGGGTAACACAGAAGTCCTATTCATTATACTACAGGTCGAGCTGTGCGGGTCAAGTCCCGAAATAACAGCAGCACAGGACACAGACGCTCATGTCTCTCTCCCAGGAAAGTTGTAGCTTCCCTCCATGGGGAAGTTCCCTCCATGGGGAAGTTCTGCTCTCCTGCCTACGGTGCACCATGTGGCCCGTGACAAGTCACTGACCTGCAAGCCAGAGCTTCCTTCCCATAAAACAAGGGTCCGCCTGAGAAGACAGGTGGGGGTGTGACGGGTGCAGAGGCACTGGGTGAAGGGTGCACTGGTAAGGGCCACAGAGCCTTTGGCAGGGGTTGTCACCCTCAGTTACAATGACTGGGGAAAGTGTCATGAAAGAAAGGGTGATGGAGCTGGCCTCTGAACTTGGCGAAGAGGAGGAAGTGGGAGGATTAAGAGACCACTCTCAGAGGGGCACTGCAGGAGGCTGCGACCTGTTGAAGGTGGGGTGGAAAGGATGCCACTGAAACCCTTAGGTGAACAATGATGTCTGACATTGAATTTGAACTTGTTTTCTGCCTTAGGCTATAGTCAAACCTGATTCATTGGAAAGACCCTGATGCTGGGAAAGATTGAAGGCAGAAGAAGGGGACAACAGAGGACGAGACGGTTGGATGGCATCACTGATTCAAGGGACGTGAGTTTGAGCAAGCTCCAGGAGATGGTGAAGGACAGGGAAACCTGGGGTGATGCAGTCCATGGGGTCGCAGAGTCTGACACGACTAAGTGACTGAACAACAAATTGTCAAACCCTACCCTCTAGAGTCACAAAACCTTTATCTAATGCTATTTAGTGGTTCTTGGTGGGGGAGGTGGGCAGAAAGAGACCTAACTGTATTCCACTCAGGGTCAAAGGTCTAGGGAGTGGAGAAGGAAATGACAACCTACTCTAGTATTCTTGCCTGAGAATCCCATGGACAGAGGAGACTGGAGGGCTACAGCTCATGGGGTCGCAAAGAGTCAGACATGACTTAGTGACTAAACAACAACAATACCTAAGAATTCCAACTATCAAACTCTCAAACAAAGGTTAATCAACCATGTTAAAAGAAACATTGGATTATCTGCATAACCCCGCCAAAGAAAATATTACAAAATCATCTCACATAAAAAAGCAACCAGAAACTAATCAGCCAAAATGTAAANACAATACCTAAGAATTCCAACTATCAAACTCTCAAACAAAGGTTAATCAACCATGTTAAAAGAAACATTGGATTATCTGCATAACCCCGCCAAAGAAAATATTACAAAATCATCTCACATAAAAAAGCAACCAGAAACTAATCAGCCAAAATGTAAATAAAATTGTATTATAAAGATGTGTCAGACAGTTATAATTTAAAATATGATGTTTCTCTGGATATAATTGTAGTATTTCTCAGATTTTTAAATTTATAATCTGTTTTCTCTTCTCATTCCAATTAAATACCATCTTTGGTTCTCATTATGTGAAAAAAAAAAAAAAAGTCTAGGGAGAAATACTACAGGACCCAAAGCATTCAGAGCTAGTGACGGGGAGACAGGGGCCACGAGGATGTGCTGGAGGGCCATGAAAACCTCAGCAGCCACAAGACCCCAGGAATATGTATGAGCTTGAGCCATTTTGCTAGATAGTAAAGAAAAGAGTGATCCTGGAAGGTAAAAGAATACGGAAACCCTTGGTTTTTAGAAAAATGAGGAGAAAAATCCCAGCAGCTTCTAAACTGAAAACAAGGCAAAACAAAGAAAATGAATATGGTTGCCTATAAAAGAAAGAGAAGCAGACAGGCAGAGAAACATCTGTTCCACTAAATGCTGAAAGATATAAAAAGATAATAAAATAATGTTTACGGAGCTTGAAGGAAAATGATCATCACAGAATTATGCTTGCATCCAGACTCTGGCTCATGCAAAAAAAGCATCTTCAGACATATAGGAGGTTAGAAAGTATATCATCCACACACTCTAATAAAAAAATTAAATGAGAAAATACTCAAAGAAGAAAGGAGAGGGTGCAGTTTATAAGAAATAGTGGTTAGCAATAAAAACAGTAAAGCTGTCAAGACGGCTTAAGACATTTTTTAAACTATGGATGTGAATATAACACAATAGTTAAGAAAAAAGCTTTAATATAATACAAGGGCAAAAAGAAAAGAAGCCAGATGGAATTAAAATCCCAGATTATTTCAACAAAACCTAGGATATGTAAAGAAAGGAGAAATCCAAATATCCTATACAGTTTGTCTTGTTTGGTAGTAGAATATTTTAGACATTGGTTAAGTTTTTACATTGATAGAGAAATACAGGGAAAAAAATCCTTGTTAGAAATTTAATAGTAATTCCCAGAAGAAGAAAAATAGGATATAGAGCTCCTCAACCATTAGAGGAGAAAAAAATAAAGAATGTATGGAAACTTGACATATTCTGTAAAACACAAGAAAAGAATGAGGAAGTATTCTGAATACCAAGAAGGCTTACAAAATTCAAAGGCAGGATATGATCTGAGCTGTTTAACACATCGGCCACGACCCACATGTGGCTATTAAATTCTAATAGTTTCAAACTAAAATGGAATAAAATTTAAAATTCAGTGCCTCAGTCACACTGTCACATTTCAAGTGGCCAGTGATCTCTGTATCAGACATTTTCATCATAGCAGAACAGTCTAGCAGACAACACTCACAGCCAGTGCAAAATACAAGGTAATATGAGTCTATATAAAGTATGATCCTATTTATGTTAAATATACATTTACATACATATATAAATATATAAAGGGGTACCCTTTTATATATGGCTCAGTGGTAAAGAATCCACCTGCCAATGCAGGAGACACAGGGTACTCAGATTCGATCCCTGGGTCAGGAAGATCCCCTGGAGGAGGGCATGGCAACCCACTCCAGTATTCTTGCTTGGAGAGAATCCCATAGACATAGGAACCTGGTGGGTTACAGTACACAGGGTCCCAAAGAGTCAGACATGCCTGAGCACACATGCACATAAATATATAAACACTGAGTCAGTGAAAAATAACAAATAACAAAATCGTCTACATAATGTATGATCTTACTTATGTAAATATATGTGTGTGTATATATATATATGTATATAAATAAGAATAAATTACATGGTTAATAGTGGTATCTTTAAGAAGTAAGATGACTAAGGGGCTTTCTTTCTCCATATATCTTACTGTTTGTATTTTCATTAAGCATATTACTCTTAAAATAAGTAAAAGTCATTCATATATTTTCAATGGGAGTAACCATAGACCAACCAACCAATCTCTTTCTTGAACTTGGTTCCAAGCCCTGGGTTAACCCAGTAACTGACTTTAACTTGTATATATCTACCATGTACACTTGGGTTAATAAATAATTTGAAGATAGCACAGCATGTGTCCAATATACTTAGAGACTTTCTAGAGTTTGGCCAAGCCCTGCAAGAAGTTTATTCTGAGCCCCAGAGTGATAGCATCCTTTCAAATGGAAATCTTTGATCATTTTTAATGTTATTTCCCAAATCAGGAGGTTGCTTGAGCCAAAGTTGTTAGCTCACCTTTCCATTTAGATTTACAGTATTAATGTATGTGTGTGTTGAGTCTCTTTGATTGTGTCCAACTCTTTGCTACTCCACGGACTGCAGCCCACCAGGTTCCTCTGCACATGGGATTTTCCAGGCAAGAATACTAGAGTGGCTTGCCATGCCCTCTTCCAGGGGATCTTCCCAACCCTGGATCAAACCTGCATCTCTCCTGTCTCCTGCATTGGCAAGCGGGTTCTTTACCACTAGCGCCATGGATAACAGATCACATTTCAGAAAGAGCAGTTTTGAATTATCCCTAAAGTTTTCCATGACAAGAAAAATATATTGAGAATTCTAGTAATTTTCTGCATCTTCCCATAGACCTTACAGTTGACTGAAGAGAAGATCAACGACAAAGTCAGAACTAATGACATGGTACACAGAGTAGCTTCCAATATTCCCCCCTTAAATTGGAGGTAAGAAAAGAGAGGTTAGGGTCTCTGTTAAAAGAATTTCAAAATTTTAAACTTTCCCAAATCCCAGATCTTTAATTTTTGTAAGAAAAAGAATATATTTAAAATGTCTGGGAATAACCCTCAAATACCAAAACTATTTCAGATCTACCCTAGGGGATAGTTCAGTCACTTATCTGCCAACAAAGACATTGTCATATATGCTTATTTTATTCCCTATGTAAATATTCTTGGTAACTATTCACCACAGTGAATAATAAGGGGAAAGTTCTCTGAGTGAAAAGGGGATGAGACACATCAATTTGTCCAGGAAATATGCACTTTGAAAGTCAGTGTTTGTAAAGCAAGGAGAGAGATTGGTTCTGCTGCCAACTTAAATGCTAATTTAAAAGAATCCACCTGCGATGCAGGAGTCACGGGTTAGATCCCTCGTTTGGGGACATCCCCTGATGGCAACCCACTCTAGTATTCTTGCCTGGAGAATCCCATGGACAGAGGAGCCTGGTGGGCTACAGTCCATTAAGTTGCATAGAGCTGGACAAGACTGAGCACACATTTCTCCTGAGGCTCTAGTTTTAATATGTGTAAGACAATAAGCAAATACATTATACTCAATAGNGCCCCTTTTTTTGCTGGACCACTTAGCCCGCAACAGCCATCTTGGGGGAAATGGGGCTTGAAGAGTGTCAGGCGCCATTCTGGCATCTTCAAGTGAAGGTTATTACCTAAACCTCCAAGCAGAAATGGGTGGCCTTCTAGGCTGAAATGGTTCCGTGTCTCTCCCGGTGAAGGCAGGAGGATAAGGAGGCACTCCATGGATTGCCAAAGAAAAGGCACATCAAGTCCAAAGTCTTGTTTGCTGTTGCGATCTGTACACCCCCCGGTCCTTCCATTTGTTCTCCGTTCATGGACAGAGTTCAGGGTCCCACTAGGTTATGAAAGCCGGCATGGTTTTACAAAGGCAGTGGAAAGATAGTTATCAGAAATGCCCAGTGAGGGAAAAGAGACTTTAAAAAGCTACCTGTAATTTTTGGTGTGGGTCCTTTTTATTTTTTTGCAAAAAGTATAGAGAACATTTTGTGGCTTCTATTTTTTCTCCACAAGCCAGATCATGCCCTTAAAATGATAGAAGTATCTAAAAACAAAAATTGTAGAGCGATTTCAAAGTTCATCAGACTTTTATGACTGCCTGAGTTTGAGCCTGCAAAGGTTCTGAAAGAAGTGGAAAATGGGGCCAAACCACGAAGGAAATACAGGCTTTCTTTCACAATTGCAACGATTTCTGAAACCAAAAGTCAGATTTCTGAAATCAAAAGTCACATGTGAGCTCTGGCTTCAAACTTTAGGCAAATATAGATCGGTGAATTTCCTTTGGTTCCTCCCTCTGGACATGAAGGTTGGATACTGGTAACCTGGTTGGGTAACCAGCAGAATCCTGACCAAGAGCAAATCAGATCAATTGCTATAAACTATTGGAAGGGTTCTCTAGAAGAGAGAAATGCAAATCAAAACTACCTCACACCAGTCAGAAAGAAAACCTCTACAAACAATAAATGCTGGAGAGTGTATGGAGAAAAGGGAACCCTCTTGCACTGTTGATGGGAATGTAAACTGATGCAGCCATATGGACAAAAGTATGGAGGTTCCTTAAAAAGCTAAAAATAGAACTACCATATGACCCAGAAATCCCACTACTGGGCATTTATCCTGAGAAAACCATGATGGAAAGAAACACATTTATCCCAATATTCATTGCAGCCCTACTTACAATAGACAGGACATGGAAGCAACCTAAATGTCCATTAACAGATGAAGTGCATATACACAATAGAATATTACTCAGCCATAAAAAAGAACAAGATTGGGTCATTTGTGGAGATGTGGATGGACCTAGAGTGTGTCAAACAGAGTGAAGTAAGTCAGAAAGGCAAAAATATTGTATATTGATGCATATATGTGGAATCTAGAAAAATGGCACAGATGACCCTACTTGCAGGGCAGGAGAAGAGTCATAGGTATAGAAAATGGATATGTGGACAGGGATGGGGAGGGGGGTTGGAATGGCAGATTAGGACTGATGTACATACACCATGTGTAAAATAGTGGGAACCTGCGATGTAGCATAGGAAGCTCAGCTCGGAGCTCTGTGATGACCTAGAAAGATGGTGAGGAGGGGGTGGGATGGGAGGAGGTCTAAGAAGGAGGGGATATACATATACATATAGCTGATTCACTTTGTTGTACAATAGAAACTAACACAACATTGTGAAACAATTATACTCCAATTAAAAAAAGACCAAAGGAAACTCAGCAGACACATATTTATCTGAATTCTCAAGAAATGTCACCTAAGAACCTCTCAAAAAAGAGTAAGAAAACAAATAATTCTGGAGAAATAAAAGTATCAAAAACCAGTTGAACACTGGAAAGCAATGATAAATAGGGAATATGTTCCCCAGAATGAAAAGAAGTTGGCACAGGTGATCATCAACATCAGCAGTGGATGGAGGTATTATATAATACGAATGTGTGTCATCATTAATCATTTGAAGCAGGATAGAGTTTGCAGATGACCCTGGCGTTCTTAAATACTATTGTTATGCATAGGAACAATAGGCTTTAACAGTATGCCTGGCATACTACTGTCCATGGAGTCTCAAAGAGTCGGACACGACTGAGTGACTGAACAACAACAATGCATAGAAACTCACTATATTTCTAAAAATTATGGCTTCTTTTCCTTATTTTAATCCCAGAGTTTGGGGGATTGGAACCAGATGGTATCCTTAGAACCTCAGATCCAAGATTTCTTTGGGGGAAGAGACTACTGCACAGTGGTTACTAGTGTGTTAAAAGAGGCGCTTGGAAATTTCCTATCCTACTTGACTCATCTCTTATTATAGATGTAAGATCATAGTTGTATAATTAGTCTTGTTTTATTTAAACTGCTGTAACTTTTTGCTTTAAAAAACTGTGCTATAATACATGCAACATAAAATTTACCATCTTAACTGTTTCAAAGTATACAATTCAGTAGCATTAAGTACATGGACATTGTTGTGCAAGCGCATCTCCAGAACTTTCACATCTTGCAAAACTGCAACTATAACCATTAAACAACTCCCCATTCACCCCTCTTCCCAGCCCCTGGCACCCACCTATGAATCTGACTACTTTCTATCCCTGTGAATTTGACCAGTCTAGATTCCTTGTATAAATGGAAATATTCAATCTTTTTGTGACCAGCTTATTTCCCTTAGCAAAATGTCCTCAAGGTTCTTCTGTGTTGTACCATGTATCAGAATTTTCTTTCTTTCTAAGGCTGAATGATATTCTACTGTATGAATAATATTGCACTGTATTGCAAATCATAAGATCCTGAACTTTGAGGTTGATGCTATAATTTGGATGAGATGTTGGGGAGTTTTGTGGGGGGTTGATCCCTGGTCAGGGAACTAAGATCTCACATGCTATGGAGTAACTAAGCTCTTTGTGCCACAGCTACTGAGCCCATGTGCCACATACTAGAGAGTCTGTGCACCACAGTGAAAGATCCTGAGTGCTACCACTAAGACCCGAAGAAGCCAAGTAAAATAAACAAACAAATATTTTTTAAAAAGAAGAAAGATGTGACTAACTGGCCAGAAGGCAGATTGATAAATTCACTGCAAAGGTATGAATTCAAATCTCCATCCTTGCCATTGCAGCTCCTCCCATCAAGAGATGGAACCAGTGTTCCCACCATTTGATTTTAGGATGACCAACAAAATTCAGCAGAAGTGATGGTGTGGCAGTTTTGACACATAGAATATACCCTTCTGCTTCCTCTATCTCATTCCAGCAAAAAAAACAAATTCTGATGATACAGGGTGTGTACCTAGAATGCATGCATGCTAAGTTGCTTCAGTCGTGTCCGACTTTGCAACCCCATGGACTGTAGCCGGCCAGATTCCTCTGTCTCTGGGATTTCCCAGCAAGAACACTGGAGTGGGTTGCTGTGCCCTCCTCCAAGGGATCTTTCTGACCCAGGGATTGAACCAGCGTCTCTTACGTCTCCTCCATTGGCAGGCGTGTTCTTTACCACTAGTACCACCTGGGAAGCCCCATGTGTCTAGCATACATCATCTTTATTAATAAGAGAACTAATAAATTTTGGCCAAAGGGAATGTTAAAGTGATCTAGCCTTGAGAGTGTCTAGCATACATCATCTTTATTAATAAGAGAACTAATAAATTTTGGCCAAAGGGAATGTTAAAGTGATCTAGCCTTGAGAGGGTTTGCATGACCTGCTCTGCCCAGTGGAATGCTTTCCCTCCTGGGCTCTCCCCTTCTTGGTCAGTCCACCAACTGACCACAGACACATATGTAAGCCCCACTGAGATCAGCATAACTGCCTAGCTGACCCACAGATGTGTGAGAAAGAATCCATGGTTATATTTAAAGCCATTAAGTTGTGGGGTGTGGTTTCTTCCTCCATCAATAACTAACTGAAAAACTACAGGAAAGCAAAGACTGAAAGAAAATCTTAAAGATGACACATTCTTTATCATCAACCGTGATAACTGTCTATATATCAGGTCTGTCGGAAAAAGACTCCTGCCAGGTTGATAATCTGCACATTCCACTCTGTGCTCACAAAAACAATGTCTCTTACTTTGGCATTGTGTTAACTCTTCCTAATAGCTGGTCTGCTTTACACTCAGGTTGACTTGATCTTATTTTTTTTTTAAGTGACTCCATTTCTGGGCTTCCCTGGTGGCTCAGTACTAAAATCCACCTGACAATGCAGGAGACATGGGTTTGATCCCTGGTCTGGGAAGATCCCACATGCTGAGGAGCGACTAAGTCCATGCACCACAACTACTGAAGCCTGAGCACCCTAGAGCCCGTGCTCTGCAACAAGAGAAGCCACCACAATGAGAATTCCACGTACCACAAAAAGAGTAGCCCTGCTCTGCAACTAGAGAAAACCTGCACAGCAGCAAAGACCCAGCACAGCCCTAAATAAATAAATAAATAAAATTATACAAAATTTTAAAAGTGACTCCATTTCTAATTGTGAAGGAAGCTATGACTGTGTCTTACTTTTTGCAATTGTGCATTTGAGCAGCACTTCTTGGGATCAGTGTGAGTGTGGTTTTCACCTCTTGCTCCTTATGATTCTGCTGAAAGGCTTTCCTACTTGTTCAAACCAGCCCGGTGATGTCACCCTGAGAACTGCAGACCAGCTACATATGAAACTTCACTGTGGGTGAGTCTGGCTTGCTCCCTGTGGAACAAGGTAGGGCCTGAGTGGGTGCCGAGGAACCTGCCAGAGAAGTTGCAGCATGTCAGTGGGCGTTGGTCACCGAGAGGAGATTATATTTGTACCAATTAAGTCGAACAGGTTACACTGTCTTTCTCTAATCCCTCTTCCCTACCACATGGGCTCTAGAGGAGCCAGAAGATGGGCATGTGGGGAGATCCTTTGAGCCACTGGCAAACATCAGAATCAAAAGGTGGGGGTGGACTTGGCACTGGACCAAAGATTAAAGATTCAAACCTAATGTGACTGGAGTGAGTTTTTAATACCTGAAGTCACTGAAAGCCCTGGAGTCTGCCCAAGATATCACTAAGGGTGGGAAAGGGCGATATGAAAACATGGTTGAAAGCAGTGACTAAAGAAAAAGCATATCCATTTGATTTTATAAAAATAAAAACAGAGCCAAATCCTCCGCCTATGTATCATTTTATTTATTTGTAAACAGTGTCTCCTAGCAAAAACAGTACCATCCTTTGAAGAAGAAACTATAGTTAGATTCAAATCCCTCTTTGTGTTTATAGCCAGGGAAGATGCTTATTTGAAAGATTTGCATACAATAAAACCTCATTGTTAAAGTTTGTTGAGGGTTATAGCCTGGTTGAATTTGTAAAAATTCTGAATTGGAGAATGCTTTTACAGAAATTTGCACAAAGTGATTAAAGTCATCCTTTTTCATTAAATACAACCATTCACCCACAGAGATTTCTCAGGTTATCCTTCTCATCCACTCAGGAGTGACACTTTAACTGTTTATTCAGCATTGAAATGAGTTGGTACTAATTGTTTTTCTGAATTTATTTGGCAGTGCGAAGTCTTAGACGTGACACATGGGACCTGGCAGCATGTGAAGTCTTAGTTGTAGTAGGTGGGATCTTTCCCCGACCGCGGATGGAACCCAGCCCCCCTGCACTGGGAGCTCAGAGTCTTAGCTGCTAGACCACCAGGGGAGTTCCCAACTATTAATATGTTCTTTCATCCTCTTTGACCTCCACTTGCCCCTTTAATACCAGAGTCTGGCCTATTGGTGGTGCATTGTGTGACCATCAACAGAGGAAACTGATTTGATCGTTGAGAGAAGTCAATGCTTGATGTTATAGCTGTTTAGTCCTCATAGCCTAACTTATAGAAAAAGAACAGAAACAGACTCACAGATACCGAGGGCAAACTAGTGGTTACCAGTGGGTAGGAGGAAGGGGGAAAAGGTGAGATGGGGGAGAGGATTAAGACACTCAAACTACTGTGTTTAAAATAAACAAGCTAAAAGGACATACTATGCAGCACAGGGAAATATGGCCATTATTTTGTAATAACTTTAAATGGAGCATAATCTATAAAAACATTGGATCCTGAATGTACACCTGAAACTGACATAATATTATAAATCAACTGGACTTCAGTAAAAACACTAATTTGCAAAGATACATGCACCCCAGTGTTCATAGTAGCATTAGTTACAGTTGCCAAGATATGGAAGCAAATGAAGTGTCCATCAGCAGATGAATGGATGAAGAAGATGTGGCATATATATACAATGGGGTCTTACTTACAGCTATAGAAAGAACTAAAATTTGCCATTTGCAACAAAACAGACGGATCTAGAGGGCATTACACTAAATGAAACAGTAGAAAGTGGTGCCGGAGAAACTATTTCAGAGATGTTCAAGCACTACATATATGTATAGAATTACCACGAGGCTAGGCCTCCCACAGAGCATGGCAGCACTTACAGTTCCAGTGGAGAAAACAAATGATTTATCACTGTCCATTGGTTTTTCTGCCTTGTTAAAGACCAAAGGTTCAAACGGTCCTCTTTAGTTGGACACATATGACTTCACATCATTGCTGGTATGAGTTTCCTGGAGTATATGGGCTTAGAGATGAATGTTGCATAAAAATAAAAATTTTTGGATCTTAGGTAGAGAAAGCAGGAGACTTTGATGACAAATTGGAGCAGGGAGAAGAAAACCAAATGTCTTTTGCATAGTTGGCAGGGAAAAAACTTGCGAATAGACCTGGTAAGTGTTATAATTAGGATAATTTGATAAAGAGTCTTGAAATCAAATGTGAATAAGTTGAATCCACTCAGAAGCATCCACCAATTACGTTGTCAAAGATGAGGTGGGAAAAATGGATGTCACTACAGTGTTTGAACCTCTTGCAAGGACCAGGGTCTGGAGGCAAAACTGCCAGTTAGTGTGATTTATTTCAGATAAGAAATGACCCCAGATGGTCCCAGAGACACTACAGTGGAGGAAGAAAACCAGCCAAACACACACACAAATTCAACAACAACAACAACAAAATTCCCCCATTACTTTAGCAACAAGCTAGTTGCAGGAAGGAATGGTTGATGAGCCTCCATACCCAAGGGACGATGACGATGGATACTCAGGTGGTCTAAGGGAAATAAGTCAGATGCTTAAGAATAGTTACAGAGCTTTCTTGTAAATAGGATGAAGTATGATTACATTTGAAGTCAATTCCTACCAGGCCAGCCTTTGAGTTGTTTACATTTACTTCTATTTTGCCAACAAAGGCCTGTCTAGTCAAAGCTATGGTTTTTCCAGTAGTCATGTATGGTTATGATAGTTGGACTATAAAAGAAAGCTGAGCACTGAAGAATTGATGCTTTTGAGCTGTGGTGTTAGAGAAGACTCTTGAGAGTCCCTTGGCCTGCAAGGAGATCCAACCAGTCCATTCTAAAGGAGATCAGCCCTGGGTGTTCTTTGGAAGGAATGATGCTAAAGGTGAAACTTCAGTACTTTGGCCACCTTATGCGAAGAGTTGACTCACTGGAAAAGACTCTGATGCTGGGAGGGATTGTGGGCAGGAGGAGAAGGGGACGACAGAGGATGAGATGGTTGGATGGCATCACCGACTCAATGGACATGAGCCTGAGTAAACTCCAGGAGTTGGTGATGGACAAGGAGGCCTGGCATGTTGCAGTCCATAGGGTGGCAAAGAGTTAGACGTGACTGAGCGACTGAATTGAACTTCTATTTTGCGTGTTAAATTGATTTTTTAAAAACAAACGTCAACAAAATTCAAGAGGATCATGTTCCAGGTGAACACTGTTTTATTTCGTCAACATGTGTTTATTGTATATTTTCTCTGTAGGTGATAGAAAGGATGAAACAGTGGTGTATTTGTTACATCAGGTATTAGAGCAGAGACTTTTTTAAAAAAAATCATTTTATCTTGATGTATAGCTGATTTACAATGTTGTGTTAGTTTCAGGTTTATAGCAGTGATTCACATATACATATACATACATCTATTCTTTTTCAGATTCTTTTCTTATATAGGTTATTAGAGTATTGAGTAGAGTTTCCTGTGCTATACAGTAGGTCCCTGTATATAGTCATATGTACTGAATGAAGGCAGGAGGAGAAGGGGACAACAGAGAATAAGATGGTTGGCGATGGCATCACCTGCTCGATGGACATAAGTTTGAACAAGCTCCAGGAGTTGGTGATGGACAAGGAAGCCTGGTGTGCTGCAGTCCATTGGGGTCAAAAACAGTCAGACATGACTGAGTGACTAAACTGAACTGAACCTCCCAATTTATCCCTCCCACCACCTTTCCCCTTTGGTAACCATAAATCTGTTTTTTGTGTCTGCAAGTCTTTCTGTTTTGTAAATGAATTCATTTGTATCTTTTTTTAGATTCCACATCTAAGTGATAGCATATGATATTTGTCTTTCTCTGACTTACTCACTCAGGGTGACAATCTCTAGATCCATCCATGTTGCTCCAACTGTCGTTATTTCATTCCTTTTTATAGCTGAGTGAGACTTTTTAGTATATTCTTTCATATTAACTCTACACCAGCTCTGTGATGTAGGCATTATTCTCATTTTCCATTTGGGAATCTGAGCCTCAACGAGGTTATGTAACTTATCCAAAATAGTATCTTAGCAAATTCTTACAGCACTCACAGTGCTGTGTTGCAAATGCCTGCTTTCTTGTTAGAGCAGACGCCGGTCTACACAGTGTGCTACCCTATTCTGTCATCAGAATCCACTTGCCCTTGTAGACAGACACTGCAAATGCCAGAAACTCACTTTGGCAGCTTCTCTCGCAACTAGAGGTGGCACTACAACCCCGTCGTGTCAATGAGACATAAAGACTATTCCTGGAGACCATCGGGGGAAGTTCATGGTGTGATGCATTCAGTGAGCAGATGCAACTATTGTCCAGCCACCTGTTAGATGGGAAAGATAAGAGCTTGGTCCTCAGTGCGTCACAGAGTCTTGAGCTCTAGGAGGCTGCAGGCTTTCATTAGGGGAGAAAAATAACCTCCTAGTGTTCAGGTTTCTGGGATTTGGATATTGTCTTACTTGGAGCTGAGAGAATTCTACCAACACAGACAGGCCAGGCTCGCCTCTGTAGACTCGAATTCTCACCACCCACTTGGAGGGGGAGCGCCCTGCCAGCAAGTCACTGCAGGGAGACAGGTCAGCCTACCTGGGGCAGGAAGAACCATCAAATCGCCCTGTCTGAAAACATCCGCTGCCAAAGGGTTTGAAGGCCAAGCTGGATTTTCTCTTTTGGGAATTTTAACTGAAGATGTAGGGAAATGGTTATTTATTCAACAGAGGAGGGAGAAGTAAAAACAAAAATGAGAACTTCCCTGGTGATCCGGTGGTTAAGAATTCATCTGCCGACGCAAGGGCCACAGGTTCGATCCCTGGTTCAGGGAGATTTCGGGGCAATTAAGCCTGTACTCCACAACTACTGAGCCCGTGCACCTAGAGCTCGTGCTCCACAAGAGAAGTCACTGCAGTGAGAAGCCCACACACCGCAACAAAGGGGAACCCCTGCTTGCCGCAACTACGGAAAACCCTCTCGCAGCAGCGAAGACCCAGTGCAGCCATCAATAAACGAAACAAGATGAAATGAGCAAAAGAGAAGCTATGAGAAAAGCGGAGTCATATCAAGATGGTGAAGTGCACTCCAGCGATTTCCACCTGTCACCTCCTGACCCCCAGAGGATGAGATGACCAGAGGTGGAGATCATGGTGTGGACCAGTTATTCTCCTGAGGCCTCAGCTCCAGCCTCAGCTGAATTCTGCTGTTTAATGATCCTCTTCTCAATTTCATTTTTAGTTGCTAGGGAAAATTGGCTGAGAAGGGAGGGGGAGCTAAGAGAGTCCAGGCTGAGATGAGCCTGTTGTTTGCTCCTTAAGCATCTAGCAGCTTAGGAAAGCAGGCCTTCCTCTCAGAGCCTCCCAGCAGGCCCTGGATTCTAGGAAATCCCCTGAGATCTGATGGATGCAGAGGCCAGGGCACCCCCAGGACAGAATCCAGGGGACTCAGAGCAGCCTAGGCCTTTCTCTCCAACGTCAGGACCATGCTGTTTCCTTGCCAAATCCTCCAACTAGACCAGTACTTCCTTTTTTTCTTTTTTCTATTGATGTATACTTTCTGTACAATATTATATAAGTTACAGGTATACAATATATTGGGCTTCCCAGGCGGCAATAGTGGTAAAGAACCTGTCTGCCAATGCAGGAGATGTAAGAGACTTGGGTTAGATCCCTGGGTCAGGAAGATCCCCTGGAGGGGGGCGCGGCAACCCACCCCAGTATTCTTGCTTGGAAAATTGCATGGACAGAAAGCCTGTCAGGCTACAGCCCATAGGGTCACAAAGAGTCAGACACGACTGAATTGACTTAGCACACACATACACACACAATATATATAAAGATTCACAGTTTTTAAAGTTTATACTCCATTTATAGGTTTTTAAAATATATTTTTTATGTGGACCATTTAAAAAATCTTCACTGAATTTGTTACAATATTGCTTCTGTTTTTGTTTTTTATATTTTGGCTTTTTGGCCACAATCCATGTGAGCTCTTAGCTCCCCAACCAGGGATTGAACTGGCACTCTTGCAGTGGAAGCGTGGAATCCTAAGCACTGGACCAGCAGGGAA
This sequence comes from Neotragus pygmaeus, assembly GCA_006410875.1. NCBI lineage: Eukaryota > Metazoa > Chordata > Mammalia > Artiodactyla > Bovidae > Neotragus > Neotragus pygmaeus. Next base: position 1,606,092 of record SJYV01019910.1, read on the forward strand.
GTCCTGAGAGGATGGCATCTTGAAGGTGTAAAGTAAACTTTCCACTCAGAACAATAGTGCTGACATTTTCACCAACCATTTAAACATTACTAGAAAATGTAATCCTGTCTTCAGTAAAAGGAATTATTTCATGCCTATGATAACTAATAGTGAATAGCTTAGGAAAGGTTTTTTTCGTCATATGGACTGTTGACAGAGTTGTGCAGAAGACACCACAATTTTAAAGTTAGAAGTGCATCCAATATTCATGATGAAATTTTAAGTGATTTCTTTATACAACTATCTTTTCACATTGTTTTTCAACCCAGATAATGGATTGTATAACACCTGCCATCATGCCTTATGCTTTAACTTGTACTTCATTTTTCTACCATTATTTGTTATTTGGGACAATGTACTTACAGAAGTATCTTTCTGAGATCAAGCCCGATTTCAGAATTTTCATATATATATATATTTCAGGAGAAATGCAAAGAATACTGCACTTTTTGAAAAAGAATCTCCTTAGCAAAACTATTAAAATCCATACCTACTGCTGGGAAAATATTCCAATAGGGTGATATGACCTGCTCTGTAAATGTTAAGAAATGCAAGCATCACACCCCTGTCCTCTGCTCTCTGCAGTGTCATCATATCCATCCCGCCAGCACTCTCCATGGGTCCACCCATGGAGTCAGTTGTGTTTGAAAATTATTGTGGGACATTTCGAGTTTCTCAATACAAATGCAAGTAGCCAGAAGCTTTTAAGAAATATGGATCTTTAAAAAAATTTATTATTGGAGTTGAATTGCTTTACAGTGTTGTGTTGGTTTCTGCTGTACAACAAAATTAATCAGCTGTATGTATGTGTGGTGTGCTTAGTTGCTTCAGTTGTGTCTGACTCTTTGCAACCCTATGGACTGTAGCCCCCCCAGGTTCCTCTGTCCATGGGGATCCTCCAGGCAAGAACACTGGACTGGATTGCCATGCCCTCCTCCAGGGGATCTTCCCAACCCAGCGATCAAACCCAGGTCTCCCGCATTGCAGGCAGATTCTTTACCGTCTGAGCCACTAGGGAAGCTCAAGAATAATAGAGTTGATAGCCTATCCCTTTTCCAGGGGAATGGAACTCCCCTACCCAGGAATCGAACCGGGTCCCCATCCCTCTTGAACCTCCCTCTCACCAACAAAGGTGGGTATTTAAGAGCACTCCTTCCTGTGTGCTTTTTTCATGGTAAGTCTGTGACTCATTTCATAGCATAACCTTAAGAGGAGTCAGTTTTTAAATTTTCACATGACTTTATGTTGATCCTTCTGAAAGATGTCACATATCTTTCCATATTTAGTGGCTCAATTGGTCCATTCATTCTTCTATTCATTCTTTCAACATGGAAACGCATACTGTTACCCCAACTTGTTTGAGGATATTTGGGGAATAGAAGAGCAACTATTGAAGTTGTAAGAATCAACCTAAATCCCTCCTTAGTGTTGATTTTAACAGTCAGTTTTGACTGCTGAAACTAACACAACATTGTAGATCAACTATCCTCCAATATAAGTTGAAACAAGGACTTCCCCGGTGGCCCATTGGTTAAGAATCTGCTTGCTAATGCAGGAAACACAGGATCGATCCCTGGTCTGGGAAGATCCCACATGCCCCAGACCAGCTAACCTGAGTGCCGCAGCTACTGAAGCCTGTGTGCTCTAGAGTGTGTGTGTATGTAAGTGTGCTCTAGAGCCTGTGCTCAGATATGAAGAGTAGCCCCTGCTTGCAGCAACTAGAGAAACTGATGCACAGCTATGAAGAAACTAAGTTTTATGCACAGAAGAAAACTAAAAAATAAAACCAAAAAAATCTGAAACTAACACAACACTGTAAATCAACTATACTCCAATAAAAAAAAAACAAAACAAAACAAAAAACAATCAATTTTGAATTGAATGTTCTACATCCCATTATTTCACATGAAACTCCTTCTTCCTCACTGAAATCAGCCTATGGCTGCTCTGGCATCCTCTTCCCTTATCCTTCTCCCTCTTTCTTTCTCTCACTTTGGCTAAGGCAGAAAGAAATGAAGAGAAGTGTCATTTTGCTTTTTTGGAGATTCTTCAGGAACCAGACCTCTCTGGGGGGCAGAAACACCATAATAGAAAGTAAAGGTCAAGTTGCCTGCGGTGAAGCACAGGTTTTTGTTTGGCTGTTCTGTGTGTTCCTCTGCTGGGGCCTGGAACCTCTGATTGTGCAGAGCAAGAACAGTCTGGTACTTTCTAATCCTGTAGCTGCTTTCATCACAGGTAGGGACAGGAAGAGCATGCTTGGGTTTCAGGGAAGCTGAATTTCTAGCTGCCTTTCAAACTTTTGGTGAATCATCCTCTCGGATAAGTAAGAGTGAGGATACAGAGCGGCCGAGGGTAGGCATAGATGCTCCTCCCAGGTAACTCCTGCCTTTTTCCTGAGCCTCATGTTTCCTAGCCAGATCCCAGCTCTCACTTGAATGTTGAATCTGGACTGTTAACTCGGGTTCACTTCTCTCTGAACAGCCTGCTTCTCAACTTACCTGCGTCTGATTTTTATCCTGGATTTCAGAACCTGATACTGCTGTTTTCCTTCTGATTTTCTAGCATAGATTTATTCCCCCTGCTGTTTTGGATTCTCAGCCTTGGTTTCTGACATGTTGAGGCTGGGAAGCAGAACTGGGTCCTTGGGGAGCACCTGGTCCTCAGCTCTGTGCGTCAGCTATTGGACATGACCGTTGGGGGGCAGTTTGCCTTACTGCCAGCATCCCTGAGCTCTAGAACTTCTATGTCTTATTTTCAAATCTTTTTTTTTTTTTTTTAATTAGGTAGAGTGTTCTTCATGACTGCCTGTGAGTAGAACAAATCCTTTGTACTGTGGGTAATTAGAGATGAAGAAAGGTTTGCTTTCATCAACATTTTTTAAATTAGCTGTTGTACTGATAGCTCAAGTCACATCTGACTTTCTTTTGAGATAACTGTGACAGTGTGAGCTATCACTTAACACAATTGCATACCTCTGTGGTGGCATTTCTTCAATTTGTAATGCGGTTGGGGTGACTTCTAGGAGTTCATGTGAATAATCTACAGTCATTCAGTTTCAGTTGTCACACACTGAGTGACTGAATCCCATGAAGCATTCTTTGACACCAGTCTTTTGAAAAATAAAAAGCCTATTTATGAGGAGGTGAACAATAAGAAATGATAAAAATTGCAAATGAATAGCAGTGAAAGTGAAAGTCGCTCAGTCACGTCCAACTTTTTGTGACCCCATGGACTATACAGTTCACGGGATTCTCCAGGCCAGAGTACTGAAGCGGGTAGCCGTTCCCTTCTCCAGGGGATCTTCCCAACCTAGGGATTAAAACCCAGGTCTCCCATGTTGCAGGCGGATTCATTGGCCCAACTCCTCCTGACCCTACAGTTAGAATGTTCTCAAAGGCTAGACATTGCTTCCTTAGGCAAGACTTGATGGGAGAAAGATGCAGTAATGTTGATGACTTTCTCCAGCCAAGCCTTGGCTGCCTCTGGGTTTCTAATCTCAGTGATATTTTTGTTCCTATGAAAGGTTGGGAAGGGTCAAGTTGGCTCTTAAGATATCATCTGGCATGTAATCTTTTTTTTAGTATTAAAGAATATTAAGTATAGATACTGAGAATAAAATGTATAGTTTGCTTTATAAGAGTTGGTATATTAAAATTACATTAATCAAGACATGATTTTTCTTTTACTACAAATAATGCACACTGTTTTCAATATAAAGAAGTTATTGTTAATGTGTACTTAAAACCGAGTGGCTATAGAAAGCTATAGATGGTTTTCAGGAAGCAAATTCTATTTGCTTTGGATATATATATTATACAATTATATATACATATATAAAATTTCAAATAATGAGCTGAATTGAAGCAATGACGTGTATTAAAGTTTTGACAACATTTGCACAGTAAATGTTTAATAGGCTTATTTAAAGAAATGCTTTACTATCAAATATTATCTTAAAGCAAGACTAAATTTTGCTTATTTGTTAGAATGATCTTGGTATATTTGTTCTGCTTTTAACTAGAAGCAGTGCATGTAACTATCTCCTGTGTAATATTCTTAGTAATCAGAGATTCTGTAAACAACTCACAAAGTGTATTGTAAACAATTCTTAGTAGAAAGAAAATGAAAGGAAAGCAAGATTTCATAAACAATAAATATTTCTATGTTTGAAAAAAGGATATCATCTGGATATAGAAAACAAACTTATGGTTACCAAGAGGGAAAGAGAGGGAGGGATAAATTGGGAAATTGGAACAGACATATATACAGTACTATATACAAAATCGATAGCTCACAAGAACCTACTGTATACTCAATACCCTGTAATGGCCTATATGGGAAAAGAATCTAAAACTGAGTGGATATAGAAGCAGAAGATATTAAGACGTGATGGCAAGACTACACAGAAGAACTGTACAAAAAGNCTTGAGAAAGTGAAAGTGAAGTCACTCAGTCATGTCCAACTCTTTGTGACCCACCAAAGCTAGCTCTAGCCCACCAAGCTCCTCTATCCATGGGATTCCCCAGGCAAGAATACTGGAGTGGGTTGCCATTTCCTTCTCCAGGGGATGATCCTGACCCAGGGATTGAACCCAGGTCTCCCACATTGCAGACAGATGCTTTAACCTCTGTACCACCAGGGAAGCCTACTACTTGAGAAGTAACTGCTTAATACTGAATGATCTTGCATGAACTAAAACAACATACACTATTTTAAGAGAATTTATCTTCTTATTTCAGCCTTTAAGGACCTCGGTAAGTGCAAGAGGAGTCATTAGAAAAAGTGGAAAGATAAAAAGATAAAATCTGATTCTTACTCAAGAGGAAATTATTACTTAGCAGAAGTCACCCACCATCTCCGATACAGAAGGGAACAGGGAATAGTTAATGCAAATTCAAGTTTAAAATAGCAACATGTAATTTATGCATAGATATTTTTCAGCCACCCCTCCTCCAAATATCTTCAGGGTTGAATACTTTGGATAAATGATGTCAGGGGATCCATATATAGGGCAAATAGCATGTGAAAAAATTCACCAGTTCTATCAAGTTCCTGATGTACTGTCTTTGAAGTTCCTCAAATGATTCTCTTTAGAGAACAATATCCATTTTTCAAGGGCTTCACTTAGGCTGGTTAGCCACTCTTGCCGTTCACAGCTGTAGGTCACCTCTCTGTGGTCAGTGAAACCAGCCTCAGTCTAACCCTTTATTAAATCTTCAGATAAGGAGACTGAACCAGGGGCCTCTAAGGGCCTTTTGGCCCCTCATTCTGGGATGACATGTAAACATCAGAGTAGATCTGGAAGCAGTGAGCTTCTCTCTCTGCACGTTTCCTCCCTATTCCTCTGAATTACAGCTGTGAGAGCAGGTGTGAGGTTAATTTTCTAAATCCCTTAAATGGCTCAATTTTGGAAGCTTCTGTCCTCCCTAGTGCTCCCCTTGAGAGCCAGCGTGGAGATGCCACGCTGCCCCAGGGGATGCCGAGTGGAGTCAGGTCCCTGCTTTGTTTCTTCTGTGGATGTCAGCCCCCAACTCCCCATGCTGAGAAGCGCCCTCCTCTGCCCTAGGGCTTCCGCTGCCATCCTCTACTGCCTCCTTCTACTGATTCTCTCCTTCTGATACTTTTTTAAAAAATGAAACAGCAGGACTACAAGCTAAGAACAAGTCCTTCTTGCCACAGCCTAGCACAATCAGTTTAAAATGCTGTTTTTCTTTTTTTAACTGAAATCATTTTAGAAAAAGTCATTACACGACATCCGGAATAGATAAATCAGGAACGATTAGGAGATTCTATCTTGGCTTTTGAGCTCACAGAACCCTGTTATATTTTAGAATAATTTGAAAAACAATTGCTTAGGATACTGAATAAAGAGAAATTACTGGGGAAAAAAAATATCAGTAAAAACACTCTGCCTGTTCCCTTAGCTGTTACAAATGTATAGTATAAAGAAATAAGACCAACTGGGGCTGGTTTTTTTTTTTTTAAACCATTAACTTGCACACTTTATTTGTGTGTGTGTGTGTGTGTGTGTGTGTGTGTGTGTGTGTGTGTATTTATTGGCTGCACCACTCCAGCTTGTGGAATCTTAGTTTTTTGGCCAGGGACCGGGGCCCATAGCAGTGAGAGTCCATGTCTTAACCACTGGACCGCCAGGGAATTTCCTTGGGCTCACTTATGAAAGAGCTTTCTTTGGGTTCTTTCATTTTCCCCATTCATAGTGATGGAGGCATTATGACCTGGGTGAATCAAATTAAAAAAAAAAATTGGAGTAGGAAATCAAAGACAGTGAGTCATACAGCACTATCTCTTTATCAGGATCAGATCCAGCAAAAAGATTGATGAACAGAAAATGTCCAATATCACGTGAGGTTAGAGTTAAAGAAACAAGTTCTACATAAGTATAGAAAGAATAGAATCAACTTCATGGGCTTGTAACGAAGCCAGAGAGCATTCCTAGCATACTCCTTCAGTCTCTTAGTTGTGCTTTATCTAGGCCTAGGAAATGGCAACACACTCCAGTGTTCTCACCTGGAGAATCCCAGGGACGGGGGAGCCTGTTGGGCTGGCGTCTATGGGGTCGCACAGAATCGGACACGACGGAAGTGACTTAGCAGCAGCAGCAGCAGCAGCAGCAGCAGCAGCAGCAGCCCCCCTTAGTTTAATGGTCATGCCTTTGTCCAGGCTTCTGCTCCGGGAAAATTCAAAATAATGATTTAGGATGGGGATGCTGGTTCCTCTGTCGCCTGCCTCTACACTGCAACCCAGCATCTGTGCAGGTGGGGTCAGTGTCCCTGTGTTTAGCAGGGGAATCATGCCTCCCTTGAGCCCTACTCATCTTTCGTACAAGCTTTTTCTCCATTGATTTGATGTAGAGAGTTTGGCTTTTCCAACTATATCCGTCTGTTAAAAACAGTCAGATTGTGATCCTCCTCCTTTGGGAAGAAGGAAGAGGAGCATTTCAGCCTGAACAAGAGGGACCCAGGCTCATTTGCCTCCACTAGTCCATCTGCAGGTATTTTTCAAGCAGTAACTTTTATAACAAAGCATCAGAGTTGAGTCTCTGTAAATGTCCGTTGGTAATCACACCAGTGTATTAACAAGGCCACACAGCAGGGCTGGTAGCACACACAAACAGAAATAACAGAACCTGGCTCTAAAAGGAGAGGGTGAGATGGATGGAAAGAGTAACATGGAAAGTTACATTACCATGTGTAAAGTAGATAGCTAATGGGAATTTGCTGTATGGCTCAGGAAACTCAAACAGGGGCTCTGCATCAATCTAGAGGGGTGGGACGGGGCAGGAGATTTAAAAAAAAAGTTGTATTTGTATTCTAAAGTTAATGGAAGGGGAAGGGGAAAGGAGGATAAATAGTTTAATTTAGCCAATTTTTTTTTACTTTAGAAGAATTGGTTGATTTAAGTCCTACAACCATTTCTAAGCACTAGCTTTCAAATTAACCAGTTGTTTGAATGAAATGGCAAATTTTCTTTCTTTCCCTCAAGCCAGTCTCACATGGCTACCACCTAAAATCAATGATTAAAAAATGCTTAATAGTAAATAATGAAAAGCAGAAACTGCCAGACTGGTGACATTTCGGGTCACTCTCAATGAACAGCAGTCTTACAGACCATTGAAAGGGAAAGTGAAATTTAGTCGCAAGTCGGCTGAACTCTTTGCGATCCCGTGGACTGTAGCCTGCTCTGCCCCTCTGTCCCTGGGATTCTCCAGGCAAGAGTACTGAGTGGGCTGCCGTTTCCTTCTCCAGGGATCTTCTCAACCCAGAGACTGAACCTGAGTTTCCTGCATTGCAGGCAGATTCTTTACCAATTGAGCCACTTGGGAAGGCATACAAACTTTTAGGTGACAAAATGAGTTTCAATTTATTAATCAGAAAACTCAGTCCTGTGAACAGTCAAGACTTCTGCTGGTTTTGCCGTTGGACTTTTCTTCCCGGGTGGGGTCACCATGATGGAGGACACAGGATCAGACCGGCGGGCTGTGGTTTGTGGCCCTTCTCCTGCCGCTCCAGCCTCCTTGCTCCCAGAGGTTTCTTCTCCCTCCTCAGCGTCTGGCCCTGGGTTTAGGGGCAGAGGACTGGAGTTCACAACACTGTTTTGTTTAAAGAAAGCCTCCAAGATGCTCCCACTCTCACGACTCTTTTGTAAGTGGGCTAAAAGAGTGGGAAAGTTCCTAGACATTTTCTTTGTGAGGTCTGCACACCTGTACTCTGCAACGCCAGTATCAGCTTCTGGCAAAGCCCTTTCCCTTTCTGAGTCATTCAGAGCATTCTTTGCAAGACTAACTCATTCTTTTTCTTTTTAAATTGAAGTATAGTAGACAGCAAGGAGGTCAAACCAGTCAATCATAAAGGAAATCAACCCTGAATACTCATTGGAAGGACTGATGCTGAAGCTGAAGCTCCAATACTTTGGCCACCTGATGTGAAGAGCTGACTCATTTGAAAAGACCCTGATGCTGGGAAAGATTGAGGGCAGGAGGAGAAGGGGACGACAGAGGATGAGATGGTTGGATGGCATCAGTGACTTGATGGACATGAGTTTCTGCGAACTCCAGGAGATAGTGAAGGACAGGGAAACCTGGCATGCTGCAGTCCAGGGGGCCTCAGAGAGTCAGACACAATGTAGTGACTGAACAACAGCAATAGTTGATCTACAAAATTTAGTTAGTTTCAGGTGTTTGGAGTGATTTTGTTTTGTATATACGTATTTTTTTTCCAGATTATTTTCCATTAGAGACTGTTACAAGATACTGAGTATAGTTCCCTGGGTCATATAGTAAATTCTTAGTTGAGTATCTT
>SJYV01019910.1:1620846-1657988 GCA_006410875.1 Neotragus pygmaeus
ACAGTTTATTGTGATCCACACAGTCAAAGGCTTTGGCACAGTCAATAAAGCAGAAATAGATGTTTTTCTGGAACTCTCTTGCTTTTTCGATGATCCAGCAGATGTTGACAATTTGATCTGTGATTCCTCCGCCTTTTCTAAAACCAGCTTGAACATCTAGAAGTTCATGGTTCACGTAATGCTGAAGCCTGGCTTGGAGAATTTTGAGCATTACTTTGCTAGCATGTGAGATGAGTGCAATTGTGCAGTAGTTTGAGCACTCTTTGGCATTGCCTTTCTTTGGGATTGGGATGAAAACTGACCTTTTCCAGCTCTGTGGCCACTGCTGAGTTTTCCATATTTGCTGGCATATTGAGTACAGCACTTTCACAAATAAATCAATTTAAAAACTCATTCTGTTAATCAAACAGTTTCTGCATCTTAACTTTGGTAAGTCTTATTCTCACTCCCTGCTTAATATTAAGGGTGGAGACTATGTTCTGTGAATAAAATTAGAAAATGATTTTGATAGTCATTCACAAAATTCATGATTCTTATGTGCCCTCTCTGTTTCTATAATGGGAAAGCACTATAATTCTAAAGCAGAGGAAGTCAGGAATGATCTTTTATTCTCATTTGTATTAATAGAATGGAGAGCATCTAAAATGCGGCAAAATAAGACTGTTTTGACATGGTGACTGGTGATCAGTACAGTGGTGACTTAGGGTTGTAATGGTTGGGTGGACATGAGTGATCTAGGACTTTTTGATTAAAATGTTCATATGTTTCTATAAAAGCCTAAAAACTTCTGGAAGTGTACTGTCCAGCTGAATTCCAAAGCAAAGCAAGTCTTCAAGTGTCTAAATTGTATGTAATGTATTTGTACCATGTAACACAAATCGATACCCCATTTTCACTGACTAGTTTGTTTCAAGAGCTGAGCTGCCTGGTGTTGAGGTATTCAATTAACACAAAATGCTGAAAGGAATCAGATCAAGTCTTTAATTGCAACTCTAGGATAAGCCAAGAGGCTAAATGGGAAAACTCACCCGTCCCTGAAGTGTCCCATCTTCCCCCTGGAGTGTGTGTGAGTGTGTGTGTGTGTGTGTGTGTGTGTGTGTGTGCACACCCTGGTGCAGGAGAGCAGCTTCCCTACACAGCAAAGCTTTGTAACTGCCTATGGTTGGACCTGAAAAATTCCATATAGTGTTTTAGCCAAGTGCTATATCTAGCTAGTAGGAGGCTTTATTTCTGGCCTCTGTGACATAGTGGTGACAAACAAACTCAAACTGGTTGACGACAAAGGGGGGATTTACAGGAAGGGTACTGGAACATTTTAAGCAACAGAAAGAAGGGGATGAATAATTAAATTATGAGAAGGACAGTGATATTGGTGAGCTCTGGCAGCCAGGAATCTCCTCTCACTCACCTCTTCCTTGTGTGAGTCAGGATTATTCTCATTGTGGACTGGCTGCCTTAGGCAAAATGGGAACTTTATTGGAAAGCCAGAGGGGTGCCTCAGGTAATCAAAGGAATATGACTTTTAGCAACATTGCAATTTCATATATGCAATTCCACCACTAGTGTTACCTTTCCCAGTTCTAGTTGGTTTTTTTTTTAATAAAAGCTAGGGAAGAACTCTGATTGGCTCCTATCTGGATCAATCACTGTGAATGTGACCAATCAATCTACTCCCCATTATGGAGATTCAGCCATTGGGCTCCACCTTGTCTATTGGGCATCATTTTCAGAGAAGGAATTATCAGCCAGAAAATGGCGTAGAAGACATCTGTTCAAATACATGAGAAGAAACGTCATTTTGGTCTTCTGTCTCAAGGAGTAAAGAAAAGAAGAATGATTGAGAAAATGAAGCAAACAGCTTTTCATCTGCCAAATAACTTGTTTTATAAGTAGAGGAAACACCAAGAGTCACTACATGGTTCAGTAACTTAGTTTTTATCATTTGTCGGCCAGTGTTTTTTTGAGATCGTATATTCTCCTTCATACGCACACACACTACTGTGCAAGTCTGAGGATACAAAGTGAATAAAAGATGAGGTTTCTGTTCGTTAAAAAAATTACATTTCCTCTATTCCTCTTTTACATTCAGCATACTTAAATTTTAGTTGATTAGCCGATTTCGAACCAGTCTGTTGTTCCATATCCAGTTCTAACTGTTTCCTTCTTGACCTCTATAAAGATTTCTCAGGAGGCAGGTAAGGTGGTCTGATATTCCCATCTCTTTCACAATTGTCCAGAGTTTGTTGTGATCCACACAGTCAAAGGCTTTGGCATAGTCAATAAAGCAGAAGTAGATGTTTTTCTGGAACTCTCTTGCTTTTTTGATCATCCAGCATGTTGGCAATTTGATCCCTGGTTCCTCTGCCTTTTCTAAATCTGCCTTGAACATCTGGAAGTTCACACAATTCATGTACTGTTGAAACCTGGCCTGGAAAATTTTGAGCACTACTGTGCTAGTGTGTGAGATGAGTGTAATTATGCGATAGTTTGAGCATTCTTTGGCATTACCTTTCTTTGCAATTGGAAAGAAAACTGACCTTTTCCGGTCCTGTGGCCACTGCTGTGATGGCATCTGGTCCCATTACTTGATGGCAAATAGATGGGGAAACAGTGGAAAGAGTGAGAGACTTTATTTTCTTGGGCTCCAAAATCACTGCAGATGGTGGCTGCAGCCATGAAACTAAAAGATGCCTGCTCCTTGGAAGAAAAGCTATGACCAACCTAGACAGCATACTAAAAAGAAGAGAGATTACTTTGCTAACAAAGGTCTGTCTAGTCAAAGTTATGGTTTTTCTAGTAATCACGTATGGATGTGAGAGCTGGACTATAAAGAAAGCTGAGTGCTGAAGAATTGATGCTTTTGAACTGTGGTTTGGAGAAGACTCTTGAGAGTCCCTTGGACTGCAAGGAGATCCAACCAGTCAATCCTAAAGGAAATCAGTCCTGAATATTCATTGGAAGGATTGATGCTGAAACTGAAGCTCCAGTACTTTGGCTACCTGATATGCATAACTGACTCACTGGAAAGGACCCTGATGCTGGGAGAGATTGAAGGCAGGAAGAGAAGAGGATGTCAGAGGATGAGATGGTTGGATGGCATCACTGACTCGATGTACCTGAGTTTGAGTAAGTTCTGGGAGTTTGTGATGGACAGGGAAGCCTGGCATGCTGCAGTCCATGGGGTCACAAAGAGTCGGACACAACTGAGTGACTGAACTCAACTGAGCCCATATCTCTCATTCAGTACATGTGCCTCTGGAAATACATCAGCTTTCCAACCACAGGATTTTTCTGAATGTCTACATTTTACTCTACTTGCCCAGTGAAGAAGTTAAGTTTCAATAGTGTGTTGCATTCTTAGTAGAAGGACCAACTGTAGTTCTAAAGATTTTTTTTTTTTTTTTGGATGTGGACCATTTTAAAAGTCCTTATTGATGGGTTACAATATTGTTTATGCTTTTGTTTTTTGGCCACCAGGCATATCTTAGCTCCCCAATAAGGGATCAAACCTCCTGCATTAGAAGGTAAAGTCTTAACCAACGGATTAGCAGGGAATACTCCCAAGTGTAGTTCTAGTTTATGTGAAATGACAGCTGATGCTCACATAAATTAAAGCTTCACTGCAGTTCACAATGCCTATTTGGTTATTTATTTGTTGATACACTGTCTCATTCCAGTACCCACTTCAGATAAGCTAACTGTAGTACCATAAGATAACCACTTAATAGACAACTCTCTTTCACATGAGACTCAGCACGTGCACTCTGGCCAGGAATCACCTTTACTCCATGAAACTCCTTCTCTTAAGATGCCTCTCTCCAGCTTTCTTTTACTTTGCAATCTAGAAAAAGGCAAAGCTTCTTGAGAAATGGTCTACCCCCTTTTTACCTCACTCAAGAAACTGAAAATCTGTCTCTCTGGCCCTTTGAAGGAAAAATGTAATTGATCGTCCAATGCGATTTGAGTTGTTCTCTATTTCCAAGTAGTTCTAGATTCAGCAGTGTGATACACCTTCTGTGTGTCTCCTGATATCAAACATGGATTTTTTTTTTTTTTTTTTTTTGCTGAGGATTTGATATTTTAACCTACTTTCCTACCTTGTCTGACCTCTAGGGGTGACATATCACAGGACCCCAAAACTTCCCACTTGGGGAATATCAAGTTATCTTTCTAAGGCTCATAGGATCCCTTAGGACTTCAGTGACCACCACCATATTTCTTGAAAAAAATTTATAATTATGTTATAATCTTTATCAAATTGTTGACATTCTGGGAAACAACATTTTAATTTTTAAAATTTCTGGCCATGCCACATGGCATGGGGGATCTTAGTTCCCTGACTAGGGATCGAATTTGCACCTCCTGCACTGGAATGTGAAGTCTTAATCACTGGACTACCAGGGAAGTCCCAGGAAACAACATTTTTATGTTCCCATGAGATAATAACAATACTTCATAAGCATTGCAGAAAGGCAGAGAGCATAGGTCTGTGGGTGAAAAAATATCACCCGCTATATCAATAAACAAAAGGTGTTGCACCCTCAAGCCATTAGCCACTGCAGTCACCCCTGAATGTGCACCCTGAGGGGATTCAGGATTGAGAAAAGCAGGACACCGGCCCTAGATAGTTCAGTTCAATTCAGTCGCTCAGTCATGTCTGACTCTTTGCGACCCCATGGACTGCAGCACCCAAGGTTTCCCTGTCCATCACCAACTCCCGGAGCTTACTCAAACTCATGTTCATTGAGTCAGTGATGCCACCCAACCACATCACCCTCTGTCATCCCCTTCTCCTCCCACCTTCAATCTTTCCCAGCATCAGGGTCTTTTCCAATGAGTCAGTTCTTTGCATCAGGTGGCCAAACTATTGGAGTTTCAGCTTCAGCATGTCCTTCCAATGAATATTCAGGACAGATTTCCTGTAGGATTGACTGGTTGGATCTCCTTGAAGTCCTAGGGACTCTCAAGAGTCTTCTCCAAACCACAGTTCAAAAGCATCAATTCTTCAGCACTCAGCTTTCTTTATAGTCCAGCTCTCACATCCATACGTGACTACTGGAAAAACCATAGCTTTGTCTAGACGGACCTTGGTTGGCAAAGTAATCTCTCTTCTTTTTAGTATGCTGTCTAGGTTGGTCATAGCTTTTCTTCCAAGGAGCAGGCGTCTTTTAATTTCATGGCTGCAGTCACCATCTGGTGATTTTGGAGCCCAAGAAAATAAAGTCTCTCACTGTTTCTCCATGTATTTGCCATCAAGTGATAGGACCAGATGCCATGATCTTAGTGTTTTGAAGATTGAGTTTTAAGCTAACTTTTTCACTCTCCTCTTTCACTTTCATCAAGAGGCTCTTTAGTTCTTTGCTTTCTGCCATAGGGTGGTGTCATCTGTGTTATGGTGCTTATCAAAGGAATGAATTCAATGAACCCAGCGCTAAATTCATTAACTTGAAATGTCTACTTTTCTTCAGTTAACAGTAATCTTTTGATGGTCTGTTTACCTGGCTTTTGTTTTTGTTTTGTTTTGTTTTTTGGCAAAAACTGCTAGTTGTCTTTTGACTCCTTCTTTACCTCTTTGGAGGGATCTCTCAGAGTGATGTAAGAGGCTGCCTTGGGGCTTAAGTCTTCAGGATGTTTGCCAAATAAAATGCAATTCTCTGCTTTGAAGGCATGTATTTTTTTTTTTTTCCAGTTGACAAGTCCATAAGGTAAGTTTCTCTGCTTCTCTAGTTTCCTGTCTGTGAAATGACAGAAGAGCTGATCTCACAGGTTCCGGGGAGGATTCAGTGATCCACAGGAAGTGCTTAGAACCCTGCTTGAACACATCAGGTACCCAGTGTCAGTTTTGTGACCAGCCCTGGAATTCACCTCTGTGAGGTATCTGGGTGCAGGGGGGTGAAGCATCTTGGTTTCTGCTGAAATTCTAGGTCTTCACTGTTGGGGCAAAACACTTCCTTTCTGTGTCTTTGAATGCCAGAGTGGATTCACATCAGCCGCTTTAGCTAGATGACAGGGTTGTTGTGATAAAATAAGATTGTTGTTGTCGTTCACTCAGTCATGTATACTCTTTGTGATCCTATGGGTTGCAGCATGCCAGGCTTCCCTGTCCTTTGCCATCCCGCGTAATGAAAACAGTCTCTACACAAGAACCCCTTCATGGGGCTATGACTGTATGCAGATAGGGTAATGGGTCCCAGCAGGAAGGGATCTGGGCATGGCTTTCTTGCCATAAGAGAAGACATTGTAGGCTTATGCCATTCTGTGACCTAAACCTGGCCACAGTGCCTGACTTGCAGAAGAATAGGTCTCAGTAGTAAATGATTTTAGGAGAACAAAAGAATGTAAGAACATACAGTTATTATCAGGCCAGGGAAAGAACTGTCCTGGGGACAATAAATTAGCTGTAAAAACTCCCAGTTCTGTTTCAAAGGTGAAGACTAGCCTGAAGGATATTGTTGAACTGTTTTGCAGGACCCAACCTCCACCTTGAGCAATCAACCACCAGATTAACCAGAGCCTAAGGATTAATGGTGCCGACCTTTGCTCACCCTTGCAGCTTCAGTCTACTAGAATCTGGACTCATTGTCTGCCCAGTTCAATGCTGAATTCTTCTCTGCCTAAGCCCCTTCATGAAGATGCGTGCACCCTTAGCTTAAAACATCCCCCATTTTGCAGTTTGGGGAGACACAGCTTTAGGAAATATCCCTGGTGTTCCCCTTACTTAAAAAAAATTTTTTTTACACAAGTTTGTTACTTATTTTTTAAATGTATGCATACTCCATTCCCTTGGGCTTCCCTGGTGGCTCCGTGGTGAAGAATCTGCCTGCTAATGCAGGAGACACAGGTTCAATCTCTGGGTCANTGTTATGGTGCTTATCAAAGGAATGAATTCAATGAACCCAGCGCTAAATTCATTAACTTGAAATGTCTACTTTTCTTCAGTTAACAGTAATCTTTTGATGGTCTGTTTACCTGGCTTTTGTTTTTGTTTTGTTTTGTTTTTTGGCAAAAACTGCTAGTTGTCTTTTGACTCCTTCTTTACCTCTTTGGAGGGATCTCTCAGAGTGATGTAAGAGGCTGCCTTGGGGCTTAAGTCTTCAGGATGTTTGCCAAATAAAATGCAATTCTCTGCTTTGAAGGCATGTATTTTTTTTTTTTTCCAGTTGACAAGTCCATAAGGTAAGTTTCTCTGCTTCTCTAGTTTCCTGTCTGTGAAATGACAGAAGAGCTGATCTCACAGGTTCCGGGGAGGATTCAGTGATCCACAGGAAGTGCTTAGAACCCTGCTTGAACACATCAGGTACCCAGTGTCAGTTTTGTGACCAGCCCTGGAATTCACCTCTGTGAGGTATCTGGGTGCAGGGGGGTGAAGCATCTTGGTTTCTGCTGAAATTCTGGGTCTTCACTGTTGGGGCAAAACACTTCCTTTCTGTGTCTTTGAATGCCAGAGTGGATTCACATCAGCCGCTTTAGCTAGATGACAGGGTTGTTGTGATAAAATAAGATTGTTGTTGTCGTTCACTCAGTCATGTATACTCTTTGTGATCCTATGGGTTGCAGCATGCCAGGCTTCCCTGTCCTTTGCCATCCCGCGTAATGAAAACAGTCTCTACACAAGAACCCCTTCATGGGGCTATGACTGTATGCAGATAGGGTAATGGGTCCCAGCAGGAAGGGATCTGGGCATGGCTTTCTTGCCATAAGAGAAGACATTGTAGGCTTATGCCATTCTGTGACCTAAACCTGGCCACAGTGCCTGACTTGCAGAAGAATAGGTCTCAGTAGTAAATGATTTTAGGAGAACAAAAGAATGTAAGAACATACAGTTATTATCAGGCCAGGGAAAGAACTGTCCTGGGGACAATAAATTAGCTGTAAAAACTCCCAGTTCTGTTTCAAAGGTGAAGACTAGCCTGAAGGATATTGTTGAACTGTTTTGCAGGACCCAACCTCCACCTTGAGCAATCAACCACCAGATTAACCAGAGCCTAAGGATTAATGGTGCCGACCTTTGCTCACCCTTGCAGCTTCAGTCTACTAGAATCTGGACTCATTGTCTGCCCAGTTCAATGCTGAATTCTTCTCTGCCTAAGCCCCTTCATGAAGATGCGTGCACCCTTAGCTTAAAACATCCCCCATTTTGCAGTTTGGGGAGACACAGCTTTAGGAAATATCCCTGGTGTTCCCCTTACTTAAAAAAAATTTTTTTTACACAAGTTTGTTACTTATTTTTTAAATGTATGCATACTCCATTCCCTTGGGCTTCCCTGGTGGCTCCGTGGTGAAGAATCTGCCTGCTAATGCAGGAGACACAGGTTCAATCTCTGGGTCAGGAAGATTCCCCTGGAGAAGTAAATGGCAACCCACTCGTGTTCTTGCCTGAGAAATCCCGTGGACAGAAGAGCCTGGTGGGCTTCACTCCATGAGGTCACAAAGAGTCAGGCCTTGCTTAGTGGCTAAACAATATTCCCATTGTCTTACTTGTTGCAAGTGATAAATCCCTCTTTCTCCTGCTCTTTGGGTTGGTTGTGTCTTTTGGCTCAATGTCCACCAAGAGGTGAATCCAGTTTGGGGGTAACATTATTATACTTTTTCTTTTGTGGTTTGGTTCTCTCGTATAATTTTCCAACACCACCAAGCAACTCTCCAACATCAGCTGGGTGTCCTACAGTTTAGCTCAGTTCTGACACTACCTACCTGGAAATAGCATCAGATCTCCCCCGGTTAAGGGCTCAGTCCCACACTTCACATGTGTCTCAGTCCAGGTTGCTTCCTGTGCTTCTGATCAAATGACTATAAGTCACACCTCTACCCTGTCTTTGGGTCCCGTGAATTGACTAGAGTGGGTCACTGGAGAGGGAAATGGCAAACCACTCCAGTATTCTTGCCTGGAGAATCCCGGGGACAGAGGAGCCTGGAGGGCTGCCGTCTATGGGGTCGCACAGAGTCACACACAACTGAAGTGACTTAGCAGCAGCTGCAGCAGCAGAGTGGGTCACAGAACTTAGAGAAATATTTTACTTCCTAGATTACTGGTTTATCATAAAAGGATATAACTCAGGGACAGCCAGATGGAAGAGATGCACAAGGCAAGCAATGGGGAAGGAGGTAAGGAATTTCCAGGCCCTTTGGGTGTACCACTCTACCCAGATCTCCAGGTGTTCACCAACCCGGAAATTCTCTCAACCCCATCCTTTTGGGGTTTTATGACATAGGCATGATTGATTAAGTCATTGGCTGTTGGCAATCAATTCAGTCTCCAGCACTGCTCCCCTTTTCCAAGGTCAAGGGTTTGGGAGTGCAAGTTCCAACCTTCCAATCACAGGGTTGGCTCCTCAGGCAATTAGTTCCCATCCTTAGCTGTGGCCCTAAAGTCACTTCATCAACACAAACTCAGGTGTCGTTGAAAGGAGTTTGCTATGAATAATAAGATATCTTTATTAATCTCATCACTTAGGAACTTCCAAGGATTTTAGGAGTTCTGTGCCAGGAACAAGGAAGAAGACCAAATATATACTCCTTTTTATAAATTACACCTTATTTTGCCTGCCTCTCAAATCTCCCTTTAATGATGAAGTCTCTCATTTAACTGATGCTAGTTTGAGTTTGGTGTCTATTATCTGCAACCACAGGAACACTATTACCTATAGGCGACATGATTGGATTGTACATCACACTTGCAGCAGTGTGGGCGTGAATGGGAGACTGGGGTGGGGTCAGTGAAGGGGGCTCTGACAACAGTCTTGCTTAAAAATGGAGAGAAGAGGGACAGTCTGGGAGATATTTAGCATATGTAAGTATATTTATTTTATCCTGACAGCAAAAACGAGGTTTCTGGATCAGCGGCAGACCTATCTTTATCCTATGCTTCATTTCATCCTGTGGGGGTAGGGGAATGTGATGAAGATAGATATCACATCACACATATGAAAGGAGGTCTGTGGGAGAGGAACCCCTGAACTAAGAATTTTGTAGCTTTTAAAACAATCCTTTTGGGGAAGAGCAGGAAATCTCCCTTTCTGTTATAATGAATGTAAATGAAGATCAATGAAAGAATAGCTCCAGGGGAGATAAATCTGTAAATCTCTCTGGAGTAATTCACTCTGTCCTCCAAGGAATGGTTATATTCACTTAGCCTTAGACCCAGGATGCCAGTAAATTTTGCTCAGAAAGCCCTGACCAGCCAGAAACATGAAAGATTCACATTGTTTCCTGACAGCAGGTGAAATTGATAGGATGTGATTCCTGAACCCGGGTGGTGAGGTTGGAAGAGGTTTGGAGGGTGACCTGAGGTTTCTGGCTGCGGAAATTGTATATGGTGAGGCTTTACACTGGGGTAGCAGATGAAGCAGGAAAGTAGGAGAATTGGGCTTTTTCTTTTTTTGGGTGGAGGGCAGGCAAGGAGGTTCATGGGATGATGTATGATGATTACATTTTGGGACAAGTTGGTTTAGGTGTTTGAGGGTCAGCTGGATGGAGATGCATGGGCAGCAGTTGGAAACTAAGTCTGAATTACAATAGCAGATTGGGCTGCAGACACAGCCATGGGAATCCTTCACAAGCAGTGCTCTGAAATGGCCATAGGTGTTACAAAAAGGGGAACAGAATAGAAGGGGAATATGTAGTATGTGAGTAGGACAGAGGACAGAGCCTAGGGTTGTCAACATCTAGATTTTTGACAGTGTGAACGAAGCAGAGAAGAGCACTGGTCACGTGTCTTAGGCACATGCTGCTCAGCCTGGGGGGCTGTTATTGACTGTGTTTGCCCTTCCCAACTGCAAATCTAGAGCAGGACCGCTAACCTACCCTAGAAACAAAGGGGGAATCCATCATGCTCAGAGCTGCCCAACAGAAGGCACTACCAAACTGTGACGTATCTTCAGAATTTCTAAGGTAGTGATTTACAAGCCTAATTATTAATATATCAGAATCAGCTGGGGGGAGTGTTTTGTTGTTGTTGTTTTGTTTTTAGTATCAGTGCCAGGTTTCCCCTGCAGAAGTTTTGATTCTGATTGGTCTGTGGTGGGATCCAGATGCTCGAGCATGTTTTCCAGCTCCCAGGTGATGCTTCTGTGCTTCTGGGTTTGAGCACCACTGTTCTCAGGTTCAGAGAAGGCAATGGCAACCCACTCCACCACTCTTGCCTGGAGAATCCCAGGGACAGAGGAGCCTGGAGGGCTGCCGTCTATGGGGTCGCACAGAGTCGGACATGACTGAAGTGACTTAGCAGCAGCAGCAGCAGCAGTTCTCAGGTTACAAACACATGGGCAACTAAATTAAGGAATTAAGAGCCTGCTACTGTGTTTTGCAAAGGGATTTACCTTTGTGGCCACTAGCAAATAAGTTATGGTAATTGGGCATCTACCCCAAAGTTATTGCTTTGTAGGCATGTTCTTACTCGATGCGAGACCATCATGTAAGGAGGCTGCATTTTCATTGAGCTTCCTGGTTTACATCAAATATTTGGCAAATCATCTTATTTGGACAAAGAGAAGGATCACTCAGCTGAAGCATGTGGGAAGCTGTAAGCACAGGGAGAGATCCTGTTGTTCTGTTATCAGTTTCCTAAAAACTAGCTGAGAAGCTCCTGGTATAACAACAACAACAACAAAGATCACTGTCACACCCAGTATAGCAGCAGGATTAGGGAACTACAAGGTTAAAAGGATAATTAGGAAGAGCAACAATTTATACTTTTACCAGAGATTGCATTTTATAAGGAACTTTATTTTTAAATTAATTTATTTAAACTGGAGGCTAATTACTTCACAATATTGTAGTGGTTTTTGCCATACATTGACATTAATCAGCCATGGGTATACAGATATTCATTGTCTTTTTTGAACTCAACTTCCTCTTTTCCTTCTCCTGAGAGATAAGCAGTGCAGGTACCCTTCTATAACCTTTGAAGTTGGTCACTTGTCTGATTCCCGGAGCTAAGTCTTCTGTGTCTGAATCCAGGGTTTTCTTTCCGTAACCCTGGAATTTTATTCATCGGTATGGCTTACAAGGCTGCATACTCTGGTTATGTTTTCACATGGCATGTAAACAGATGGCAGAGGGTGCAGATGAGCTGCCAGAAAGAGCAGCAGATGGAGAAGCCATCTGAGGAGGTGGACACATACAGGGCTAGGTGTCAGGAGACAGGGCTCTGTCTCGTGCTATGACCTGAGTGTCTGTGTCCTCCCCAAATTCATATGTTGGAACCCTAGATCCCAAGGTGATGATGGCATTAGGAGGTGGGAGCTTCACGGTGATTAGGTCATGAGGGTGGAGCCCTCATGAGTGGGATATGTGCCCTTATGGAGGAGGCCCCACAGATCTCTCTCTACCCTTGTCCACACTCTGAGGATGTGACAAGAAGATGTCTGTTGTGAATCAGTAGGGTCCTCACCCCATCACGCTGGGTGCCCTAATCGCGTGGTCTCCGGAACCGTGAGAAATAAACGTTTATTGTTTAAAAGGCATCCAGTCTATGGTATTTTGTAAAGCAGCCTGAACAAACTAAGTCATCCCACGTGGTCCTCACTGCCTGTGTGAAGAGGTCACTTCAACACTCTTGGCTCCAGTTCCTCTGGTGTGAGATTACCAAGGCTCTTTCATGTTCTACATTCTTAGGGCCTCTAATGACTGTTCATTCTACTGAGGGGAAACAGTCTTATAGGAATTATTAGCCACTTTTGGGTACCTGAACACCAGCATTAAACAAGTCACAATCTCTCAAGAACTATAAAGACTTTTATCAGAGATTTTGGTGTGTATTTATATCACAGCTTTGAAAATATAATTTCGGGGGGGGGGCGGGAAAGGGGGTTGAAATTTCCACTTCACCTAAAGAAGTTGCAAACCTCCAGTTAAAAAATTACAAAGTCATGGGGATATAATGTACAGTATCATGACTATACTTAATAATGCTATACTGCATATTTGAAAGTTGCTAGGAGAGTGGATCTTGAAAGTTCTTATCACAAGAAAAAAATTCTCTACCTATGTATGGTGACGGATGTTGACTAGACATATTTGTGGTGATCACTTTGCAATATATACAAATACAGAATCACTATGTTGTACACCTGGAAATAATATAATGGTAATAAAATGAAAATAATATATAATAATACTGTATATATAAGGTTGTATGTCATATAAGGTTATTGTGTAATATAATGTTGTATGTCAATTATAGCTCAATTAAGAAAAACTCTAAAGACCAAAAAGAAAAGAAAAAGAAATTGTGGGACTCTGAAATAGTTGAAAAATCACCACACATTTCTATCTATAACTATTCATTTTTATCTCCTTGTCTCCAAATACAGAGGTCTGCAAAAGTAAAATTCAAGGGGATGAACCTGAGAAATCATAGATAGAGTTTATTGTACTTTTGGCTTGATTATTTTTAGATTTTATGCTCTATTTGCTTTTGGTTCTGGTTTCATTTTCTTGGGCACTCTGCCTCCTTGTTTTAGCATTATCTGTGTTAGTTTATACTAAATAGAGTTCCCTAAAGCACAGGGTCTCTGTTGTTTAAATAATGTTATACATCTCCTGGCATGGTTTAGCACACATAAATTCATTTCTTTCATAAATTCCTCCCCAGTCTTACTATCTGATTCAGCAAAGAAGTCACTCCATGACTGATCAGTGAATGAAGTTCAAAGATGCATCTTCATTGTTTCAGTTACATTAATTAATCATTAATGTAAAAAACTCTCAACAAATGTTTATGCTTTTGTCACTTGGAATAGGCTGGCTCTGACTGAAATCAACAAAAGCATTCTGCGAGAATCAATTATCAAATGGAATTTACAATTGTGCATTTTATTATGATTTGTAATGCATTTTTATTTTAAATGCATTCATTTCCAGAATGCAGGCCATGTATGAGACACCACTGATTCTAGCTGAGTGACCTCAATTACTTAACCTCAAGCCTCCATTTAGTTAGGTGAAAAATAAAGAATAAACCCCACAAGATTTTGACAATTGAATGCATTATTCTTCCCAACATAATGTTTCCAGGTAGAGATTCAACAAACGTCAGCCAGATCTCACTCATCTCACCTGGGAGACAGAAGCAGTGCCTGGTGCATCTTCTATGCACACTCACCTGTCTTTCCAGAAGAGAGCTATTTGTCTAGTCTCCTTAAGATGCTGGTGAAAACTCACCGCTAGGTGGCAGAAGCAAGGTGCCTTTGACGGCTTTAGTTCTTCATGCCATATAACTGACCTGGAATTCTGTGATAAGATAAATACGCTGTTTAAAGTCCACACACTTAGGATGCTCTTTCCAGTCAATTCGAGTCTGTTGACCGAAGTTGGCTCCCTGAGCAAAAAAGTTAGCCTCTGAGCCTCTTTTTGGATCAGTGTAAGATGAGTGAGCTTCATCTTTGGCAGAATCAATTTCCCTTTGGCAAATACACAGCCTTGTCTTTCTAGGAACAGTGTCTCATGCTTATGGCTGGCTGCTCCACACTTTTCATTATCCTGCCTAATGAGAAGGAATCAGGAAAGCCCCCCTCCCCCAATCTTCCTGCTGAATCTCACATCATTAGGACTGACAGGTAATGTGTTACGCAGGTAACATGCATTGTAAATGAAGTTCTTGTTACTACTGCTTTAAGGAGATTACGACAGTGGCAGCACTGGAAGTTGAGCTGCAAATCGGTGGGGACCTCTTGGCATTCCCCCATCACCTATGTCTGCTCTAGTATTCTTCCAGAGGCCACTTCTTCGGAAGGTAATTGACAAATGGTGCTTACCTGGAGTCTTAATGGTGTCTGCCAGGGTTCACCTGCCACCTACTGGTGAGAATGTCCACTTCTAAATAGTCCCTGACTTGTTAAACCACAGACTCCCATCTGTTCAGATACTTCAAAACACTGTCAGGAAATCCCTCAACCGTTTTAAAAGCAAAATACTAAACATTGACATTTGAGAATTAAAATAATAAAAATCAGCTTGTTTTCTGCCTTGTGGAATTCATGACTAAAGATTTTATGATGAAACTAGCTAGCTTTACTTATTTCCACTGATTTGTTCTATACTGATGATTCCATGAATGATTTTGATTAATAGTTTCACACTTCTGGGATGGTTCTGGTCATTTGAATGACGTCTTTTTGATGCTGGATCAATACTGGAAAAAAAAAAAGAACACACCAGTTTCTTATAAAGTACAGAAACACAAAATGTTACCTTGTTTTCTTGAATGAAACTGGGTGGGCTTTTATGATTTAACCATGTGTCAGTTCCTAGGTGTCTCATGTGTTAGTTTCTTTGTTTAATTTTTATTGGTGTATAGTTGATTTATAACATTGTGATAGTTTTAGGTGTACAGCAAAGTGAATCAGTTATATATATATATATATATATATATATCTCCATTCATTTTTAGATTCTTTTCCCAGAGTATTTTAAAAGCTCCCTGTGCTACACAGTAGGTCCTTACAGTTTTCCTTTTAATATTTAGTAGTGTGTATATGTCAATCACAATCTCCCAGTTTATCTCTCCCCACCATATCTTAGTCTTTGAATGTAATTCCAACAACTGGCCTTTCAGACTGCCAAGGAATGATAAGAGAATTCTTAATGGCAACTCTATAACCAATAATGGCTCAGAATGAATGAAAAGGACCACAAGATAGGGTTTTTTTTTCCTTCAGAGTTTATTCTGAGTTTTCATTTTTGGATAATCAAGCAGCTCTTTAAGGAGAATGCACAGAAGAGTCATTCTGGCACTTTTGGATAGTACATAAGATTTGTTTAATAGTCACATTCAGTTTACTTGCTCAGCCCATACTCCGTGTTTGGTGAGCAAGATCAGCCCATAGGATTTCAGAATACGTAACCGTATATACAAACAGCCAATAAAACCATAATGGTGCCTAGTGGTCAAAGGGGTGGCGTGGGGGAGGGGATCACTAAAGTGTCCTCTAGGCTAGCTTAGCTAAACAGAATCCACGTCACACGTGAGAACGAGAGAGTACACTGAGCTGAAATGAGAATTCTGAGCACAAATGGGCACTTGGCAGCATGCAGTTGAAAGAAAAGGGGATTGTTTAATAACTTTATAAAATCCAGGCAGTTCAATCAAAGAAGTTAAGAAAAACAAACAAAAAAAGCAAAGTAAGGGACTGTCTGTCGTCACTGTAAAAAAGGCACTTGGAGTTAATGGGACCAGAATTGAAGGACTGGCAGCTGATTAAAAACTTCAGTACTATTTCATTAAAAGGCTTGGATGTTAAGAGGTGACACTCAGAAGTTCCTGAAAGGTGATATCGAAATAAACCACCGAGAAGCAGAACAGGTGACAAGGAAGGAATTAAATCCTTACAACCTAATTGTGTGTGTGTGTGTTGTGTGTGTGTGTGTAAAAAGCAAATCAGAAACTAAATCCAACCAAAGCAAAAACCTAAGCAAAGTAAGACCACGAAGCAGCGATGCATAGTTTTCCTTTGAGATAATGCATACCTCCAGACACTAAGTGCCAAGCTAATTTCTCAATAATAATTTCACAGGAGCATTATCATGATAAAATGGATTCAAGCAATGCAAAAAGAGTTTCTTCTGTTCCCAGAATCTGGAGGAGAACTGAGGTTATCATCAGAACCTAGTGACATCAGGACATCACATGTGGTTTTTCAGTGTCCTCTGGGGTGGACACATCAAAAACGGGGAACGACACTGACATTCGGACAGACACTACGTTCAGCCCTCTCCCTGGAGGCGAGGCATCCTGTATCATCATCCTTCTGAGTAAGAACTTGACTTCTTCTCTAACACTTAGACAGTGAACAGGGTAACTGCAGAAAAAAGTCCACTGCCCATGGCAGACGTGGCTCGACTTCCTCCACAAACAGGTAAGCGCTTCCTTAAGAAAGAATTTTTGGCAACTGGATCTGGTCCCGGGTTGGGTGGCTCTGGACTGTTCATTTGATGTTGAATGCCATCAAGGGTCTCTCCTCCCGTTTCTGCCACGGGCTCTTCTTGTCTTCACCCTGGTCGTCGTCGTCATCGTCGTCTTCCTCATCCTGCGGAGCAGATCTCCTCTGGTCGGGACTGGCCGCTGGCTCAGGGGCAACGTCGGAAGTTCGCTTCGTCGTCTCCTCCTGCAGGCTGGGCAGCTGGCCGCCGCTCCTCCGGCTGGAGCCGTCCAGCAGGCACCGCAGAGCACTGTCCTCGGGTGTCCCGGCCGTGGTGCCGCCTTCGCTGCCGCTCTGGTCCATGTCCTCCAGGTACACGAGCTGCGTGTAGGCCGAGCTGTCCGCGGCCCTTGACTCCTTCTGGGGACGTTCCTGGACTGGTGGGTGGTTCTGCGGCAGAGTTGAGGGGTCTCCTCTCCCCTTCCGGGCGGATTTTGGTTCATTCATATCCACACCAGAATCCAAACTGGCATCATTGCTTCCGTTCCTCCCTGCTCTTTGGAGATCAATGTAGGAATGTCTGACATGCGCGTTGGACCGGCCGTCCAGGGAGACGAACCAGGCCCGGGGGTGGGGAAGGGGCTTCCCACCCCCGAGTTCCAGCAGCGCCTTTTCTGTCAGGAGTTGGACCTCGCTGTTCATCTGAGCCAAGGCTGCGTCGTTCAGAGATGCTGGGATGGAGAGCGACTCCGACATGGATGCGCTCTGTGGGGTCCACTCCCGGGCGCCAGTGTCCTGCAGGTGCTGCTGCGAGATGGCCTGGCAAGAGAGGGGCTGCGCTTGGATCTGCGCAGAGGGGTGTGGGAAGATCCCTGCGTGCGGGCTGGACAGCTCAGCCTGCAGCCTTTCGATCTCCAGCTGCGGGTCGGCTGGGACGACCAGGGGCTGGCCCACGTACGAATGGTCCCCTGGGAGTTTCATGTAATGAGCCGGGATGACCAAGGCGGGTAATACTTTCCTGTAAACGCTGTCGTTGACCTGGTCCACGGAACTACAGCAGATCAGCTGGCCGGGTCGCGGGAAAGAGGTAGGTCTTTCCAGGTGGTCCACGGATCGCGACATCATACATTCAGTAGGTCTGCGCTCCAGCAGCTGGTCTTTCTCCGGAGATGAAGGCGCGGGGTACATGTGTTCCTGAATGGTGAGCTTGCTTCCTGTGGAAATGTGGGTCACGGAGGCCTGACTCTCTCTGTCCTGCTTTTCGAATAAAGGTTGCGAAAGCATGGCGTTGTAACTCCTCCTGTAGTCACTGTTGCCAGGGGACTCGTAGCCTTCCCTTTCCATAGATTTCCTAGCCTTTAAGGGGAAGATCTCCACCGACTTATGGTAGTCTTTTCCCAACGTCCCACTCGGTGTCAAGTTATCAAAGGAGATTTGGCTTTTGTCCTCTTCCTTATGAGACAGGAGCTCCTCCCGGGAGCTGAACTCCTGGGAGGTGCTGTAGGAGAGCTTCAGCATGGGTGTGTGCATGTCCACCTCCCCATTGGAAGACATCATCTCTAAATGGACTCCACTCATTAGCTCCTTTGAGCCCGGGGCATCCGGGGGACGGCCCTGGCTGGTGACAGAGAGTGGACCGGGGAATTCTGATTCCCGACGAGAAAACAGCAGGTTGATATGTGACATGGAAGTCGACTGATCCCTTTTGGAACTCTCCAGGGTGGCGGGAAGTTGCAGTTTTCTATGGTGCTGGCGGGGTTTCAAGCACTTCCGCCTATGATCAAAGATACAAACCCCAAAATTACAATCTCAGGACAGTGAGGGTTCTAGCCTAAACCTAATTCTCAGTTCCCACAGGAAGAAACAAGACAACACTAATCAGCAGCCAGAAGCCTTCTCACCCTATACCCTCAGCCTTGTTTTGATGCTGAGGGCTGAAATCTGCAGATTGTACCCCAAGTACATCCACATTATTCATTCAAAGCAGAGTCAACAATAAATATTCTTGCAAGTCAATCAGATGAGGTATCACAGTAAGAAAAGTTTGGCTCTGTCCTTGAGAATATCATCTCTTGATTACCACTTAGGACTACTCTGAGGGAATTGTGACAATTGTTGAGCTTATTTTTTTATGACTCCTCTCTCAAAGACATTACACACAGTGTAATATCCCACTCTGTTTGCAACTTATATGACAGATATTCAGTTCTTGATCAAAAAATTTAAAAAAAAAATTTATTTATTGGCCGCACTATGTGGCAATGTGGGATCTTGGATCCCCAACCAGGGATCGAACCTGTGCCACTTGTATTGGATACTCAGAGTCTTACCCACTGGACTACCAGGGAAAACCCTTAGATACATTGTTATGAGAAAAAAGTACCTCAGTTCAGAAAAGGACCTCGATATCAATACTTGTGCAAGAAATTCCAAGTTAAAAAGAAGCCCCAATGATAAAACTTTACCTGCAATAATATAAAAGGAGACACAGCAAAACCAAAAGAATGAAAGCCATTCCTCCCAAGATGGCCAAAAGGAAGACTGTGTGATACGTGGTGATGTCCTGTGTGACAACCGGACCTGGAAGGCCAGAAAAGGGCATTTTAGATTTGTGAACACTTTTCACCAGAAAGAGAGCATAATCTTCTTCTTCTTCTTTTTTTCTGGCCATGTGTCATGTGGGATCTTAGTTCCCCAACTAGGGATTGAACATGGGCCCTTGGCAGTGAGAGTGTGAAGTCTTAACCACTGGCCTACCAGAGAAGTCCCTTTTTTCCTATTCTTATTGGCTGAAGTGTGGAACGGGGGCCAGATACAAACACCCTTTAGATGTTGTGCCTGCAGCATCACCATAATTCCCCTCAAGGGAAAGGGATTACCCAAACCATCACCAGAGCACTGTGAATACCCAAATTCTGTATGTAGCATCCACGGTCCCTCCTTAGTCAAGAAGAGAGCCACATTTGGTACCATGTTCATCATTCTAAATACGTGACCTTTGAATACAAGAAAACTAGATACATGATCATCATATCATGAGTGGGACTTATCCACTCAGAGACATGGCACGAGGACCTGGGGATTTTATGACACGGCAGAAGGAAAAAAACAAATCAAAACATGAAATTTCACTCACACTTTCCCTGGGCAATGATTACTATGTACTGAGCCCTTGGCCTTAACAAATCAGCTGAAATGTATGAAATAAATTTACTATGACTTAAAAAAAATCTACACCCTATTACAGCAATATCAAGTGTTTCTAAAATGCCTCCCATTAAAAAAAAACAAAACATTTTTTAGTATCTTTTCAAAATGGCTAACCTGATGTGGCCACAGACTTCTCCAGAACTTACAGACAAGGTGATCAGAACTAAACCTATTTTCTCTTTAATTTACCTTGGGAAGAATCCCAAGAGGTAGTTTAACTTACTCCTTATGTTCAGTAGCAGCAAGACAAGGGATTGATAGCAAAAACGAAACTCTCCCCCAGATCACAATGTTTGGGCACTTACTGGTGTCTAAGTATGCTGATGGTGCACCAAAAGATGGGAAGGAAGGAATATAGTTATTACACATAGCATCACAGGAGCATTGTTGTGATTATTAAACACCATAAAGACCCATTTATTCATTGATTTTAATATTTTAAGGGATACATTTCTTTATAATGTTTAGGAGACAAGTCTCTTAAGCTAGATAAACCCAAGGAGACTTGTTGATTTTTGAAAATAGTGACATTACTTAAGTTCAAAAGACAACATCAATCTCTCCCAATTATAAATCATTTCAATGGGGTGAAAGTGAATATTTTAAAAAGTTGGAAAAATTACTGGCCACAATGGCCTTAACTGTTTACGGCCTAAATTGTTCAGAGAAACAAGTTTTCTTTTTTTTAACACAGAGCAACCCCACAAACATAGGCAATACCTTGGCAGGGGTCACCAAGAAATCTGAGATACACATAAAAATCATTTCCAAATAATGGAAGTTCAGTCCTTTAAAGTACCTAAAATGTTATTATTTTATTGAGTTGGCCAAAAAATTCTTTCAGGGTTTTCCCTAAGATGGTATGGGAAAAACCTGAATGAACTTTATGGCCAACCAAATATCTTCTGCCAAATGGAAATCTTTATAAAGATTTCCCTCATTTCCTTCTTAACCAGAGAATGAAAGAGAAAACTCTAATTATTTTCTTGTTGGTTTCGGGTTCATGAAAGCACAGCACTTTTAATAAAAGTGATGACTGTGAGATTACCAGTATATGTATTTCTATATTAAATGCCACCAGGGTTTATACTATATATGTTTCTATGGCTTTTTGTCTCTTCCTTCGTTGCTCCTCAGCAAGCTTGGGTCAACCTACATCTAGTAGTCTAGTTCTCTCTCTTCTTTACAGAAGTAGCTATTAATCTGTCACATAACACATCATCAGGGTTCTTGGAAATAGATCTAAAATAAAATTTAACTTTAATGCACAGGCTTTAGTTTTTAAGGACTTTCTTTCTTTACTCATAATCATATTCTAGACACTTCAGCTTTGGAGACTGGGACATTTATCTACTCACTTCATGCCCTCATGGCTACAAGAACAATACAGTAAAGGGAAACACATTCTCTTAAAACCTAGATGTGAAGTGTACATTTTCTCAAGGTGGGACTATAAAGTAAAGGCAACAGATTTTTCAACACCCATCTCGGGTTGGCCTCTATCAAATCAGTTACTTTGGGAGTCCTAAGTGTTCATTCCTGGGATAATTCCATTGATAAAATATTGTGTACTTCCATTTTGGAACTGCCTCCATGGTTAACTGACAAGGATAAGCTTTTAATCATAGCACATCTTTTAAAATAAAGATTTAAATTTTATTTTTATTTTATTTTTTGAGGCTGACCATTTTTAATGTTGATATTGATTTTTTTACAATATTACAATCTATGTTTTGGCTTTTTGGCTTCGAGGAATGGGGGCTCTTAGCTCCCTGCTGCTGCTGCAAGTCACTTCAGTTGTGTCCGACTCTGTGGGACCCCATAGACGGCAGCCCACCAGGCTCCCCCATCCCTGGGATGGTCAAATGTACACTCNGGGGGATTACTTTATGTTACAAATAATAGAACACCTGACTGAGGTTGGTTTAACAATAGGAATAATTATCTTCATGGATAGAAATCCAGAAATAGAAAGTCCCAGAGTTTGTTCAGTGGCACAAAGGTCAGGAGCCCACTCCTTTACATCTTCTGTGACATCCTCATTGTGTTGGTTATGGCGTCCTCACTGGGCATCATTTCCACCTAGCTCTGATGGCGTTGGCACCTCCAAACATTAAGTACCAACACGACAGCATTTAGGGGCAGAGAAGAGAGGGAGAGAAGATTCTTTTAGTATCTAAGGTGGGAACACTCAGCCCAAAAGGAAGAAGGGGAAGGACTGAAATAATTGCTGATAAGTAACTAACAACCACTGGAGGTAAACTTGCAAGATGTTAGGAAAAGGTCCTGTAGCTTTTGTTTTCCATAAGGTATTTGAAATGACCCACAACCATCGGCCGCTTATATCATTCTGGTGACTCTCTCCTTCTCTGTCTTTCTTTTTCATTTTCTATTCCTCTGAATTCTCCCTATAATATACTGTTTGTTCTATTATCTGTTAATGCTGTTTCCATCTAACTTCCTCCTTCTTATACAGTGTGTGTGTGTGTGCACCACATTTCTTAGGCATGTCCAACTCTTTGCAACCCATGGACTGCAGTCCACCAGGCTCCTCTGTCCCTGGGATTCTCCAGGCAAGAATACTGGAGTAGGTTGCCATTTCCTCTGCCAAGGGATCTTCTGACCCCAGGATTGAACCCACATCTTGTGCATTGGAAGACTGATTCTTTACCACCTAGAAAACTAAAATTATATTTTGGGCACTAAATGATTTCATCTGAAATTTGAGAGTCACATGCCTTTTCTTTGCTTTGCATAGAGCAATGCTGGATTTTTTATTTAGTCCCTCATTCCATTTTAAATTTCCCATGTTTTCCCTTTTTGGAAAGGAGCTTTTGAACAAGACATAATAAAAATTTGCCTTGCCTTGAAGAGTTCTTCTCAAAAGCTGGAAAAACCCTATAACCTGTCAGGTCTGATGTTGAGACTTTAAAGGGGGAACAGTGACCATATTTACCCTCCTATGATGGACTGCATCCCCAGATCTACTCTTTCTAGAATCTTCCACATTTCCATAACAGGTAATTCCATCCTTAAATTTGTCAAGGACAATGTTTGAGAGTTCTTGATTTCAGAAATCATTCTTCAGCACAGCTTGGCAGCTTTAACTTTAGAATATGGCCCTAATCTGACTACTTCTCATACTTGCATAGTTACAAAGCTGGCACAAACCAGTATCCTCAGATCTAGTTTCTCTCTCATTTGGATGTTCCCCTGCTCCCCGCCTTGATCTTCTTAAATTTATTACCAACACAGAAGCCAGAACATTTCTATTAAAATGTAAATAAGATCGTGTCACTACACTGTGTAGAACACTTCAAGGCTTCTTGTCTCACTACAATTGAGAGTCAGTTTTCACACTGACCTGCAAGGTTCCTTAATGACCTGTTCCCCTCCCCACCTTGCTGCCCTTGGAACATGCCAGTTATACCCTCACTTTGAGATATTTGCCTATTTTGTTCCCTATCATGGTCTATTTCTTCCTCAAATATCACGATCTCAGTGAGTTCATCACTTGGTTTAAAATTACATCACTGGTCTTTGTTATAATTTCCCCTCCCCTCTCTGTCCACTTTTTCTTTAAAGCTCTTATGACCACCTGTTATGCTTTATCTTTTCCTTATTTATTGTTTCTCTCTTGACTATTTTAGTTATTAAAACTTCCTCCACTAGAATGTGACCTGTTAGTCAGATAATGTGAGAGTAGCAATGTTTGTTATATATCATCAGAACTGAGAAAACCTAGCACATAAACATGAAGTGATATATGAATGAATGAATGACTATATGGTAGTTAAAATGTAATGTCATAATAAATATCAAACATATATCAAGGAAAAATAGTATAATGAACCCCCTGTACCAATCACTCAGCTTCAACAATTATCGTCATTCTGCCATTCTTATATCACAATTTGTTTATCCCTTGTTTGATAATTCAGTGGGGACTCAGTTTTTTTTGGGGGGGGTAAAATTACACATATTGAAATGCATAAATCTATATAATTTTTGACAAATATATACACCTATGTATAACAGGGAGGCCTGGTGTGCTGTGATTCATGGGGTCGCAAAGAGTCGGACATGACTGAGCGACTGGACTGAACTGAACTGAACTGATACTACATCTTCATCGTGACATGAAACACTTCATCTGCCCAGTAAGTTAACTCATGTCCCTTCCAAGGCACACTGCTCTTGGCACTCTTCCTGCCCTCCTAACCCAGGTGATGATTGTTCTCTTTTTTTCATCTTAACCTAGTTTCATCTATTTTAGAACTTCATGTCTAGATTGACTTGTATGTTAAAAGTCAGAATCAAAGTGAAAGTTGCTCAGTCATGTCCAACTCTTTGAGACCCCATGGATTGTACAGTCCGTGCAACTCTCCAGGCCAGAATAATGGAATGGGTAGCTGTTCCCTTCTCCAGGGGATCTTCCCAACCCAGAGATTGAACCCAAGTCTCCCACATTGTAGGCAGATTCTTTAGCAGCTGAACCACCAGGGTATGTTAGGGATCCTTCTTCTTTTCTTTTTTTTTTTTGCTTTCACACAGAACAGTGTCTTTAAGAATCATTGATGTTTTTGCATGTATTAATACAAATTGGTTCTTCTCCACGTTGTAGTGTTCCATTATATGAATATATGGCAGCTTGTCATTTCATTCTCTCAATAACTGACATTTGCATTGTTTTATGTGGTCATCTAGCTGAATGTTTTATGTGCAATTGAAATGAGTTTGGCTTTGGCTGTGGTTCAAAATCTATATATATTCTTCTGTAAGTCTTTCTATTTTTTTTGGACATATGTTCTCACTTCTCTTGGATAAATATTTAAGAATGGAGCTGCTTGGGTAAAGTGTTGGTGTATGTTTATTTGTATAACAAATGCTAAGCATATCTACAAAACAGCTGTACTGCTTTTTAATTTCATTAGTGATGGTTTATGGGTTTAATTTACATTTCCCTGATGGTAAATGATATTAAGTATTTTTGGATGTGCTTACTATTTATTTCTCAAAAAGAATTTTTTATAATATTCTGAATAGAAGACTGTGGTCAGCTACATGTTTTGTGAATATTTTCTTCCAGCCTGTAATTTGTTGTTGATTTTCTCAGTGACGTCTCTTGATCAGCAATTTTTAATTTTGAGAAGGTCTAATTTTTTCATTTTTTCCTCTTGTGATAATTTCATTCTGCTTTCCAGGAAACCTTTGTTTAAGTCTGCCAGATTTTTTTGTATCTTTTCTTTTAAAAGTGTTATAGTTTTATCTTTTAGGACCCTGCTTCATTTAGAGTAATTTTTGTATATGGTAAGTAGAGGTAGAGGTTATTTACTCAAATTTCCATTTGAATGCCCAGTCCAATTGTCTTAGTTATTGTTGTTGTTTAGTCACTAAGTCTTGTCTGACTCTTTGGCAACCCCAAGGACTGTAGGCTGCCAGGGTCCTTCGTCAGTTGTCTCAGTATTGTTAGTTGAAAACAACAGCTCATTCAATAACTTTCACATCTTTGTCAATTATTGATTAACTGTGTAAATATGAGTCTATTTCTGGACTCTATCATGTTCCAACTTTGTATTTATCTATATTCCAAGCTCTAACTGATTACTGTAGCTTAATAGTAAATCTTGCAGTCAATGTATATTTTATAACTTTGTTTTTTCTTTTGTAAGATTGTTTTGTATATTCTAGGTCCGTATGAATTTTAGAACTAGATGATCAATTCTTGTAAAAATACCTTACTGGGATTATGATTGGTGTCAGCATGTGGTCTATTTAGCTGAATGTTTGCAGAAAAATAGCCTACAGTTTAGGGTATAGTATCTATAAATGTCAGTAAGATCAAGTTGGTTGATAGCGTAATAGTTCTGTCAATTGCTGAGAAGGGATACAAGACTATCCAACAGTAATGTTAGATTTATTTAGTTTATCTTTTAATGTTGTTAGCTTTTACTTCATGTAATTTGAAACTTTATAGTTAGGTGTGTACACATTACACATGTTTTATCTTAACGATGTATTAACTCTTTTTCATGATTAAGTCTTATATTTTTGATACTACTTGTTTTGATGTCTGCTTTGTCTAATATTAATATGAAGTGAAGTGAAGTTACTCAGTTGTGTCTGACTCTCTGTGACCCCATGGACTGTAGCCTACCAGGCTCCTTGGTCCATGGGGTTTTCCAGGCATGAATACTGGAGTAGGTTGCCATTTCCTTCTCCAGAGGATCTTCCTGATCCAGGGATTGAACCTGGGTCTCCCACATTGCAGGCAGACGTTTTACCATCTGAGCCACCAGGGATGTTAATATAGCCAGTGATAAAATCTTTTTCATGATAAATATTTGTATTTCATCCCTTTCATTTGTATTAAAGTACATCTTTTAAAGATGCACTATAGGGCCTTAAAAAAAAATCTAGTTGATAATTGCTTTTTTTTGTGAAAAGTTAGCTCATTTAAAATTAATACAAAAAATAAAATTAATACAATTGTTGATATGATTGGATTTGAATCCACTGTTAACTGCTTCCTTTTTGTTCCTTTGCTTCCTTTTTGCTACTTTCTTTAGGGCAAAACAAAATTTAAAGTTGGAGTATGATTGGTTTACGATATTGTGTTCGATTCTGCTGTACAACAATGTGAATCAGCTATGAAAGTGAAAGTCTTAGTCGCTCAGTCCTGTCCAACCTTTGCAACCCCATGGACTGTAGTCTGCCAGGCTCCCTTGACCATGGAATTTTCCAGGCAAGAATACTGGTTGCCATTCCCTTCTCAAGGGGATTTTCCTGACTCGGATTGGATGTTGGTCTCCTGCATTGCGGGCAGATTCTTTGCCATCTATGCCATCCTGTGTATACATATATCTCCTACCTCTAGAGACTCCATCCCACCATAGGTCATCATAGAGCACCAAGCTGGGTTCCCTGTGCTATACAGCTGCTTCCTGCCAACTCTCTATTTTATACACAATAGTGTATGTATGTTGATGCTACTTTCTCAATTTGTCCCACCCTCTCCTTCCCAAATATTTTAAGAAAATCTATTTTGATAATTATATTGACATTTAACTCTTCTTCTTTGAAAGGATTTTAATGCTGCTCTAGGATTTGCAAATTGCATCTTTAATTAATAAAAATCTTAGAGTTAATACTGTGTTAATCCATACAAACTATGAGTCTTCCATTCAGTTCAGTCAGTTCAGTTCAGTTGCTCAGTCATGTCCAACTCTTTGCGACCCCATGAATCGCAGCACACCAGGCCTCCCTGTTCATTACCATCTCTCGGAGTTCACTCAGACTCACGTCCATCGAGTTAGTGATGCCATCCAGCCATCTCATCCTCGGTCATCCCCTTCTCCTCCTGCCCCCAATCCCTCCCAGCATCAGAGTCTTTTCCAGTGAGTCTTCCATTGGTATAATACTATTTGCATCTCTGTCCCATGTGTTTTTACACCATATGCATTGCAATTAAATACATTATATTTGTTTTTAAGTATTATGTAACACAAAGAATTTAACATTGTCATTGATTGCATTTTATGTTTATATTCTTTTAACATCTTTTGATGGGTTAAACATTGCTACAATTTTACTGCTACTGTGTTGAAATATGGAATCTGATTTCTAATGCTCTCGACTTGGGGCTGACTTTAATGCTTGATCAATAAGATACAGTAGAAATTGTGTTATTCTTTCAATGATAGCTTATAGAAAGCCTCGCAGCTTCAGATTGAGTTTCTTAGAGCATTTCCCCTTATAGCTCAGCCACCACACTGTGAGCAGCTCAAGCTATATGGAGAAGTCTCAGGTAAGCTCCTAGCCAGCAACCACATGAAAGATCTCAAGTATTGCCCAGCTGATTTCAATGAACCCACAGGACTATGAGAGAGAAGAATACCTTTTTTACATTAAGCTACTAATTTTGGGGTCAGAAAGATCCTCTGGAGAAGGAAAGGGCAACCCACTCCAGTATTCTTATCTGGAGAATCCCATGGTTAGGGGAGCCTAGTGAGCTAGTCCATGGGGTTGCAAGAGTCAGACACAACTTAGCGACTAAACCCACCAGCCAGCTAGCTTTTAGGCTGATTTGTTAGGCTGTTATAGAAAATGTACTCATATTCTTATCACTTCTAACAGTTATCGCCTTGTGTCATTTGCCTTTAGCCTGAGGAATTTCTCTTAGCATTTTTGAGGAAACATCTTTTAGTGTGAATTTTTACAGTTTTTGATAAGCTGAAATGTCTGGTTTTCACCCTAATTTTTGAATGGTCTTAATGGATATCAAATTCTGGCTTGGCCATTTTGTTTTCACTTAGTGCTTAACTATTGTTGTTCCATTGTTGTTTAGCCTTTTCTGTTATCATGAGAGGTTAGCAGTAATTTTAAAATCATTTTTCTCATTCTACTTCAAGAGTTACTTTTCTTTTGATTTAGCATTAGATTGTGATCTAATTGTGCTTTCTATGAACTTATCCTGCCTGGAACTTGGTGTGTTTCTTGGTTCTAGAAGTTGACATTTTTCATCATATTTGGGGAATTTGGGGGCATTTTTTAATTTTGAAAGTTTCTATTCACATATCCTCATGCTCACATTCTTTCCACAGTCATGTCTTGATAACTTTGCCTCTTGGAGCTATCTGTATCTACCTCAATCCTACCATTGTGGATTCATACCAACTTAGTGTATATATGTAACATACTGTCGAGATCAAAATAAATTCTAATGCTTCATGGGGGCATCTGCCAAAATTGTGGACACAGGCTTCCTCGATAGAATATTATTTTCTTGGTGGTGATCCCCACAGATACTATTAAGGTTCTACATAGATAGTAAATTTCCTGATAAAATCATTGAATTCTATCTGATATATGCTTTATTAATCCAAGAGCATTTAGTCATTTGTTCAAAATGTTCATTGAGCCACTACTGTATGCCAGATATTGTTTCTGGATAAGGACATTGGCTAAGAAAATGCCTTAAAAAAAAGTTATATTAAGACAGAAC
Organism: Neotragus pygmaeus; assembly: GCA_006410875.1. Lineage (NCBI taxonomy): Eukaryota > Metazoa > Chordata > Mammalia > Artiodactyla > Bovidae > Neotragus > Neotragus pygmaeus. Next base: position 1,649,920 of record SJYV01019910.1, read on the forward strand.
AGGTTTTCTGTAAGTGCAGAAATACTGATCAATGGAACAGAAGAAAAATTCCCCAAATCAACCTATACATGTAGGGAATATTCAAGAAATAATTTTTGATTCGGGATATTTCTCACCAATAAATGATTTACTATTTAAACACTGAATAATAGAGAACTTATAAGATTGATTTACATTTCTCTTTCTGGAATTGGGTGACAGATTCACAGAATAATCTTTGGGTTTTCAGGGAAAATACCTTTGGTTTTATGAGGTTTATGCTATCGTAGGAGATAACTAAGAACTTATGAAATTAAAATGGGTAATTTCACATGGTAACAAGTTCTTGGGGGCTTCCCAGGTGGTGCTAGTGGTAAAGAACCCACCTGCCAATGCAGGAGACTTAAGAGACGCAGGTTTGATCCCTGGGTCAGGAAAATCTACAGAAGGAGGTCATGGCAACCTACTCTAGTGTTCTTGACTGAAGAATCCCCATGGACAAGGAGCCTGGTGGGCCCAGTCCATGGGGTCACACAGAATTGGACTCACCGAAACAGCTTAGCACGCACAACAAGTTCTTAAAGAATCCTGGGCTGAAATACTGCCATGAGGAGAAGGGGAGGAAAGAGAGGCTTTCTTGGGGTCAAGGAAGTTCAGGCAAGTTCTCAGAGGAGGGTATAATTAAATGGAGATCTGGAAGATAAGAGGTGGGGGTCTGGGGAGAAATGATGGGAATGAATTCCAAAGGGTGTGCTTACGTGTCTGCTCAGTTCTGTATGATTCTCTGTGATCTCGTGGACTGTAGCATGCCAGGCTCCTCTGTCCATAGCATTTTCCAGACAAGAATACTGGAGTGGGTTGCCATTTCTTCTCCAGAGTTCCAAAGGGAGGAAGGAGCAAAAATTGAAGAGAAAACTGAGTATTTTTTTATACTAGTTAATCATTTGGCACATAAATAGATACTGTATTGGGAAATGAAATTAATATTTTATGGCAAGACAAGAAAGAGATAAACAGGAAATATTTTCTCTGCCCTTTGACCTCCTCACTCCCTGCATTGTACGTTGTTTATCTGCATTATGTGTTGAATAAACTGCGCCTGATCAGCAGAAACACCCGTTCAACCAGAAAGAGTTACATTCTCCTCACAGCAACAACTCCTTAAAGATAACATTCCTTCCTAATCTCCTAAAGGCCCAAGACACTTAGATTTGGCTTGTGTAACCTGTCAATAATACATCACTTATTGTATAGCCCTCTATTAAAAAAAAATGCATATAGCTGTGCTTCGACTTCTAATGGGTGGAACAGTTTTCCAAGCTTTCTGAGATGCTGTTCCCAGGTTAGAATTCTCAAATTTTTCTTGAATAAAATTTTCAATTTCATTTTTAGATTGATTGATTAATTTTTCTTTGACAGTCTCATAGCATCTTTTGTTATCATAAAGATGGTAGTTATCACTTTTTGAGCCCTTTACAAGGACTTCATGTTTATTAACTCATTTAATTCTCACAACAATTCTGTGAGGTCAATATGTTTATTAGAGAGTTGACAACTCTGTTTTGGAGAGGTTTAGCCATTTGAAGAATTTGGTTTCAAAACCAAGTCATTTTATCCAAGTCTGGCTGTTTCTGACTTACTGGTTTATACTTCTCTTCTGCCATCCTAGGTAGATTTGGAGTTTTATATAAAAAAAAAATGTTTTAATTGGCCTGGGCTGCAGTAACAGAATTCCATCGACTGGGCTTAGCCAACAGAAATGAATTCTGGGGGCTGGAAGTCCAAGAATAAGTTGATGGTTGATTTCATTTCTGGTGAGAACCCGCCTTTTGGCTGGCAGAGTTCTCAGTGTCCTCACATGGTAGGAGAAAGCTCTGGTCTCTCTTTCCTTTTTTTTTTTCCCCCAGACCATTAATCTCATCATGGCACTTCTACCTTCATGATCTCATTTAAACCTAATTAACCTCCAAAGGTCCCACCTCCAAATACCATCACATTGGGATTAGGGCTTCAAAATTATGAAGTTTTAGGGGACACATTTTATCCATAGCAGATGGGAAACATGAATTGTACATATTGGATATTTCCTAAAATTCTCATCAAAAAACATGAAAGTAGTATTACATGCATGAAAACTAACTAATTTTGCCCAGCTAATTCCTACCAGTTTTCCAGGTTTCAGTTTAACTGCTAGTTTCCTAGGAAGACTGGCTTAGCTGCCATTGTGCCTTGCTTATCCATCAGTGATTTCTTATCTGTTCTCTCTAACTTTGTGAGCTCTGTGAAACCTGTCACCACTGTATTCCTGGTGTGTGGTGGTGCAGTATCAGGTACAAAGTAGCTGAATTAAATTGATGTATGTGTTAGTCACTCAGTCGTATCCGACTCCCCGTGACTCTATGGACTGTAGCCCTCCAGGCTTCTCTGTCCACGGAATTCTCCAGGCAAGATTACCAGAGTGGGTTGCCATTTCCTTCTCCAAAATTGATGTGTGATCCGGGGCAGATTAAAAGCTCCTCAACCTTAGTTCCCTCATCTGTGAAGTTTAATCTACTTCATTCAGTTAAGAGAATTTGGTGAACTGGTAGATATGAAAATATTGTCTCTTTATTCCCCATTTGTTTCCTCATCCACCATTTATTTATTCTCTTTTAAAGTTCTTCACTTTACTCGCACAACTGAGCACATGTGCACACAAACACACCCACACCCACACCTTACTTGCAGTGTACTATATGATTTAGCTATCTGAAAATGTTAAGCAAACTGTGACATGTAATTTCAAAATGGATCTATATTTCTAGAACGGTAGCTATAATTCTTTAAATGCCAAGACTAAAATAGCACATGATGATTGTTTTGTCTAAAGGTGACCTTTATCACATCGAAGACAGAGGCAATAGGTTTTTCTGTATCTGGTATAAAAGGTTTGGATAGACTGTGCAGCATTGAGTTCTTTGATATGCCTAAGTTAAAATTTGTTGTTGTTTAGTCGCTAAATTGAGTCAGACTCTTTTGCACCCCATGGGCTGTAGCCCACCAGGCTCCTTTGTCCATGGGATTTCCCAGGCAAGAATCCTGCAGTGGGTTGACATTTCCTTCTCCAGGTGATCTTCCAGACCCGGGGATTGAACCCACATCTCCTANGTGTTTCTTCCAGTCCAGCGTTTCTCATGATGTACTCTGCATAGAAGTTAAATAAGCAGGGTGACAATATCCAGCCTTGACGTACTCCTTTTCCTATTTGGAACCAGTCTGTTGTTCCATGTCCACTTCTCACTGTTGCTTCAGAGAGAGTAGGAACCTAGAAATAACAGGTGGGATCTCATGTGGGCAGAGGGGAGGGTGCAGTTCCTCTAAGAAGTCAAATGGGATACACTGACAGAGGACTCAGGGGATCCTGGACCCCAATCTGAGGGGACCCCACAGGTCACTGCTTCTACCTTCAGCACTGAGAGGTCTCGATGTGGAATTAGCACTCTAGGCTGGTCCTCACTTTCTGACATCCAGGTCTCAGGGAAACTGCCTACCTTGTAAGAGGGATGGGGCCAGATATTGGGAGAGGAGAGAATCCCAGGTCCTGCCTGGGGACAAGGTAATGTTCTGAGGGAGGGAGGTTTGAAGGGACCCAAAGGGAAGACTGAGAGAACTCAGAGATCCCCGCCCCGTCATCCGCCCTGGGAGACCCTGGGGTGAAAAGAGCTAACTAGGCCTTTCTTGATTTCCTGACATCCGGGTTTCAGAGATACTGGTGCAATGGTGTGAGGAGCCGGGCCTCAGATGTGGAGAAGATGGAGCTCAGGTCCTAATGGGAATCAGGGTGAGGACCCTGAGGGAGGACTGAAGCCAGACCCCAGAACACAGGGGACCCTGGTAGTCCCCAGGCAGGACGACCTCGTGCAGCATTTCCTGACATCCAAGTCTCAGAGATACTGAGGACCTTGTGAGAGCGGGAGGGGGGTGGTGGTGAGGTAGAGGTGTCTCAAAATGACAGATGGAAGAATCCCGGGTCCTGCCTGAAAGTCCAGGCTCCACGTGGAGGAAGGGTTGAGGCTGTTAGACCTCAGGGCAGAGAGGCCATCCTGGCCCTGTGGTGGGTCTTGGAGGCCCCAGAGTGGGGTGAGCAGTTCATTCACCTCTGGCTTAGGGCCCTCGGGAGGTGAGGTGTTAGGTCGGAGGGTGGAACCTTCAGATCTGCAGAGGATGGACTCCCGAGACCCCGAGGCAAGACTGAGAAGACCCCCACCTCTGTGGTCAGTGTAGACCAGTCGGGACGTGAGGAGGAGGTGAAGACCAAGTATCTTCCCAGCCTAGAACCTGCAGGAGGCCCAGGACAGGTGTGGCCACATGTGGGACCCCTCAGTACTTTCTGTGCAGACTCAGGTCTTGTTTTTAGTTACTCTGCAGGTCCCCAAAGGGGAGGAGCCAGGCTGTGCCAGAGGAAAGGGGGCACTACAAGGGATCGCTGAGAGGACCACCCACCCCACAACTGGGGGGACCTCACAGAGATCACCTCTCCTACCAACACAGAAGGATCAAGTCTGTGCCACAGTCTACCCCTGAGGTGCCCCGCCTTTTCTCTCACAGGGCTCCAGGAACCAGGAGGTACAGGTAGAGGTCTAAGGCCTGAGTCCATAGGTCAGAGAGCTGAGGAGGTCCAGGCAGTGCCAAGAGTCAAGGTGAGTTGTTACCCTGAGTGTGTACCAGGGACTCCACATCCCAGAACAGTGCAGACCCCAAAAAGCCCTAATCCCCCACCCCAGGTCAGCCCCACAACCTCAAGCCGTGCTGACTGCACACTGGTGAGCCACCTCACGTCTTCCTTCAGGTAGCCAGGGGTTAGGCCGCTGAGGAAGAGCTCCTCTATGAGGCCTGAGAGCACCCCTCAAGAGGAGACTTGTAAGTGGCCCGAGTCAGACCACCCAGGGTGGGTTTCTCAGCCGAGGACATTCACAACCTCCCTCTCCCACAGGCCCAGGGTCTCCATGTGTCCCCTTTCCTCACTCCTGTCTGCACGTCAACCTCGGTCATCATGCAAGGGATGCATGAGCTCTGCCAGCCTGAGAGAGTCTTTTGGGATTCAAGAGAGGAAGAGGGCCTGATGGAGGCACAGTTCATTTGGGGTTAGGAGAAGGAGGTGGAGGAGGAGGTGGAAGAGAAGGAGGATGTGGAGGAGGAGGATGTGGAGGAGGAGGTGAAGGAGGTGGAGGAGGTGGAGGTNGGAAGAGGGCCTGATGGAGGCACAGTTCATTTGGGGTTAGGAGAAGGAGGTGGAGGAGGAGGTGGAAGAGAAGGAGGATGTGGAGGAGGAGGATGTGGAGGAGGAGGTGAAGGAGGTGGAGGAGGTGGAGGTGGAGGACCAGCAGCAGCAGCAAATGGAGGGAGGAGGAGCAAGTAGAGGAAGGAGATGCAGCTACCTTCTCCTCCTTCTCTCGGTCTGGGGCACCCTGGAGGAAGTGGCTGCTGCTGCAACACCCAGTCTTCCCCAGAGCCCTCTGGGTGTCTGGCCCTCTCCCGCTGTCTTGGCTGCCACTCCAGGGAGCCAATATGAAGACCATGACCTCAGCAGGCAAGAGGAAGTGCCATGCACCTCACGTGACCAGGAGTTGCCAGTTCCTGGATCTGAGATGCACTGCAGGTGAAGAAGAATGAGCTGGTACAATTCCTGCTCAGCAGTGTCTTAGCAAGGAGCCGATCACACAGGCAGAAGTGCTGAAGAGTGTGCTCAAAGATTACCAGGACCAGTTCAGAGAATCTGCAGCTGGTCTTTGGCTTGCAGGTGAAGGAGGTGGACCTCAGTGAGCACACCTATATCCTGGTTTCCTCCCTTGGCCTCACCCTCAGTGAGATGCTGAGCGATGGGCAGAGGTTGCCCAAGGCTGGCGTCCTGGTGGTGATCCTGTGCCTGATCACTGTGGAGGACGGCCACTCCCTTGAGGAGGAGATCTGGGGAGCACTCAGCAGGATGGGGGTGTGTCTCAGTAAGAACACTTCATCTATGGGGAGCCCAGGGAGTTGCTGACCCAAGTGTGGGTGGGGAAGGGGTACATGTTGTACCAGCACGTGCCTGATGATGACCCTGCTTGCTACGAGTTCCTGCGGGGTCCCCAGGGCTATGTGGAGCCCAGCAAGTTTAAAGACCTGGAATGTCTGGACAGAGTTAGTTGGAGGGGTCCCAGCTCCTTCCAACCCATCTGCAAAGGCTGTGAGGGAGGAGGAAGGAGGACTCTGAGCCAGAGCAGCAGCCAGGCTCCTTCCAGGCCATGTCCAACAGCTTGTCCCAGGGGGCAGGAAAGGAGGCTGATTCTTTCCTCTGTGATTGAACAGGGAACAGTCAGCCTTCTCAGCAGTGAAGGTCCGGGCCCGTTGGGGGAACCCGGTGTGTGGCATCTTTGTGTTCTTGTTCTCTACAATGACATGGAGGCTCATCTCTGTTTTCCTTAGGAATTTTTCAAATGTTATTCCTTTTTATAGAAGACAATGCATTCCAGTACCGAACTACATCAATGACGTTGATCATAATGTGTTTGTACTTAACCAGTTCAAGACGAAGAGTTTTCGTGTTCTGTAAAGGAGTTTAGGAACACTTCCATTTTATTCTGTGGTCCTGCACAAGGTAACATGGAATTAGAATTAGAATGATTTTGGAAATGTGAATTTATTTATCAGTGACATAGTTGGTGGAATAATTAGAAAATAAAAAGTGATAGTAGTGAATTCTTGCTTCTTATACCTTGAGTGTGTTCATTTTATACAGCTAAGGGATCTCAGTTTATGTGGATTTGCCTGGGTTATCAAAAGAAGTAGCAATTCATCTGAGTCAAGCAGCCGCCTCCTCACTGGTACATTTATTGAAAAGACCTTTATGGAGCCTCTGCTCCATGAAAGCCCCTGTGTTAGCAGTGAGGACACTGGGAGAAGCAGGAGACCACCACACGTGGAGCAATGGTCTAGGAGCCACAGTCACATGAGGTGCATCATGGGAGTCAGGAGAAATGGGACATTGCTGGAAGGTGTCCTTTTGGCTCTTGGATCAACCCCAGAGAGATCTCTTTCGGGGGCAGCATGGAAGGGGTCTTGGCTCTTGTCACTTTGCTGCGGACCACAAGGATGGCACAGGTGTTTTCTACCTGGTCTGCTAGGAATCCTGAAGAACTCTCGTCTCACTCCGTTGAAGTGATGCCTAGAAATCCATGGACTGAGCCTCCCTTTCCTGGTCCTGGGGGACCAGCACTCAAGGTGTTAGCTAGCTTTTAATTATCTTCATTGTAATTGGACATCACAATCAAAGACTCAGCATTTATCGGTGCTGCAATGCTGAAAGGTAAGTGTTTGGATGCAAGACCACCTGGAACACATGCAATGAGTGGTTCGTGCTTCTGTTTCCTGGAACTGCTTGGGTCGTGCTGGAACACTCCTCCACACCCAAATTTCACAGGTCCTCTAACTGGAAATGGGCCTTTCTGGGTAACCCATATAATGAAGAATCTGCTTGCATTGTGGGAGTGCTGGGTTCAATCCCTGGGCTAGGAAGATCCCCCTGGAGAAGGGCATGGCAACCCACTCCACGCTTCTTGTCTGGAGAATTCCATGGACAGAGGAGCCTGGCAATCTAGAATCAATGGACTTGTAGAATCAGATATGACTGAGCGACTAACACTATGGTCCACTACAGTCTAAGTAGAACAGTTTCTTAGTTTTATTTATGAAACATCCTGTTTGGCTAAGTAGGAATTCCACATCCTATTGAGGTGCATATTCTCTAACCTTTCCTGGACCACAAAGTAGCCAACCCCATCCAGTGGAGAGTGGAGGATTTTCTGGGGGCTAAAGTGTGAAAAATTCCTGCCCCTTTATCACAGGGTCAACAGTTTCCAGGCCCTACGAGCTCTGTCTCATCCCTCATGTCCATCCTGCAACCCAACACACAGGGCTCCTCACACCCAGTTGCCTCCCAGATGAAGTACTGAGGCCTGGGGCTTGGCCATCTTCCCAGGATCACGTGCTAATGAGGGCCAGGGTGGGCTTAAAGCCCTGGTCTCAATTCCTCTGGAGCCCCCACCCTTCCCGCCCACCCCAGGCCACGGCGA
>SJYV01019910.1:1662413-1679694 GCA_006410875.1 Neotragus pygmaeus
CTGCCCTGGGGCCTCCTGCCCAAATGAACCTACTAGGCTGACCAGCTCATCACTGAGCAGGAGGGAAGGAAAGCCTGACTGTATGGTCCCAGTTCTCACTGGGATTAGACACTATAGGAGGCTGCTACGATATGGGAGGGAAGGGAACACAGGTGGACTCCTGAGACTCTAGGCCTCCCGAGCTGCAGCGAGGGAGGGGAGCAGTTGGAGGGCCTTTGGGCTGGGGACACTAGAGGGTGGACATCAAGCACAGGGGCAGGAGAGTGAGGCGGAGAAAGGCAGGCCTTGGATGTCACGAGAGCTTGTGTGTGCATAGCACAAGTGTCCCAAGCCACGGCTGACTAAGACCCCCTTGGCGACATACAAACCCACTGCCAGGGCCTGGGTGCTTCCTGGAGGAGGGCGACCAGAAAAGGCAGCTCCCTCAGGACCCAGGGGGTGAGGAGTGGCCCAAAGCGTGGAAGGGAGCAAGAAAGACCAGATAGCCAGGCTGCCCACAGACACCATGACCTTCTGTCACCTTCAGAAGAGCCACCAGGGGCCCCCACCAACCTTCATAGCCTCCAGAGTTGTGTCCCAGTCAGATGAACTGGCTGGAAGCAAAGCTTTGTCAACCTGCTTTTAAGCAGAAAGGCCATGAAGAAGCCCAAGCCGAAGCCTGAATCTCATCCATGCCACTAGTCATTAGGCACAAAGGCCCCTGGGAGAGCTTCTTCCACATCCTCTTAGCTCTCCCCTTTCAGATACCAGGCTGTGGCCCTCACACAGGGAAAATGACCCTGCTACTGGCAGAACTGGGAGACAATGCCCTAGGGCCCTCAAATATGGGCCTTTCCAAGGTGCTGGTCTGTTTCCTACACAGTGATTTTCAAGAACAGTGGCCCACAAATACCAGAGAACATGCATCTCCACACCCACTGCTCTACCGCCCACATGTGGTAAAGACCGGTGACTCACTCAGGTTTCGTCCAGTCCCACACCCGGACTCTCATCCTTTTTCAAATACAGGTAGACAGGGGCTTCCTTTGGTCACATCTAGCTCAACAAGTTAGACATGTCCCTGGGAGTGAGTGTGTGTAAAGGAGGGCCCTTAAGTACCTAACCCATAAAATCATTCTATGGGCCTGCCATCTGGGTAATGGAGAACAGATGCAAAGTGGTGTTGGGGACAGGGACAGGGGCAGGGAAGATCAGAGCTGGCCTTGGAGAGGACCAGTGAACTGGTTGTTTTCAACAGAACCGGCTGTACCTTGAGCCCCCAATCAAGGTTTCAAAGGGAAGGGACTCAAAGTGACCCAAATTGGATGTGGGTTGCCAGGACCGGGGGCAGCAGAAGCCCAACCACCCCACTGAGGAAAGGCAACAGGGCTTTTGAAACAGCCTCCAGGGAGGCTGAATCTGAGGCTCTGGGAAGGGGATGGGAAAAGCACACACCAGTGTTCCCCAAATGAACACTCTAGGGCCACCAGAGTGGTGTTTGTGGGAAAAACTGGAAACTGAAGACAACAGCCTGTCATCTGCAGTCGGATGATACCTGCGGGTGGGCAGAGCTCGGAAGGCTGCAAGCTCAGTGGAGCACCTAGCTTTGCCCTCCCACATGACATCCTGGGGAATCTGTGTTTCAGGTGCTTGGGAACAGTCAAGTGGAATATGAGGTCGCTCCACTGTGCTCAAGCACAGCCCTACTATGGGGAGAGCTCAACCTGGGGGGCGGTGGGGGCAAGACAACTGGACTCTGACTTTGGGGCCAACTGAGCAGGACCAACCAACCAGCTGCACCGGCCAGAAGACAACAAAGCTAGAAGAGGGGGAAGGATGGGGGAGCCACCAAGTCAGGCAAGGCAAATCAGCCTGCTACGGACCCCATCTTCTGGGAGGGAANTGGTCCAGGGCTGCCTCTCCACATCACCTCTGTGACATCACAAAACAGTTAAGGAAGCGGACCACTTAATTGGCTGCCTGTCCAAAGGCCCAGATTCTAGAATCTCCAGAGAGTATTTATGTGGCACCCCGTCCATGGTCTGAGGCCCGTTTTCCCTGAACACTCACTGCTTGGACAGATAATGTTCCTTAGCTAGACTGGCCCCATGGCTAGTCAGAGTTCCCATGAGGCACGGGCAGCCCTACTGATCCTATCAACTGACGGGGAGCCTGAAGCAGGGGACAACCATGATTCCTCCCCAGATCCAAACCTGGATTCAACCGAGACTATGGAGAAGGAGGTTGACCAGCCCAAGAGCCCAGATCCAGGCGTCTGTGACAATCCGCCCCCATGGGGCCTGAACCCAGAAATGGGCAACGAAGAAGAGAACAATGCCGTCCTGGGGCTATCCTTCCCCAGGAAGCTCTGGAGGATTGTGGAGGATGCAGCCTTCACCTCTGTCCACTGGAACGATGAGGGAGATACAGTGGTCATCGATGCAGATCTCTTCCAGATGGAGGCACTCCGGATATTCGAGACAAACAGCATCAAGAGCCTCATCCGTGAACTGAACTTGTACGGGTTCCGGAAAATCCGCCCTTCGCGTCACTCTGCAGGGAAGAAGCTCATGGTAACGTAGAAAGCCCTTCTGGGCAGACTAGACTAAATGAGCTGAGTGCTGGATGGGTTTCATTTCCGAGGAGAATGTTGTTCTCGTGAGAGGGTGGTTAAGGAAAGAAGAGAAAGCAGGGTCTGTTGTATTCCACCACCCCTCTTAGACAGGATCGATGGGGGTGACTCCAGACACTGAGGGGCCACTTGATGTCAGGGAGGGCCAGTAACACCTCAAGTGAAGAGGGCCCTGGGGGAGCTCTAGGGAGTGACATGCTAGGGCCTCCTACCCTGCCAGGAATGAAGAGACCTTGTCTTCATACTGAGGCACGGCCTGGACTGTCATGGGGTGGAGGGTGGTGAGGAAGGGCTCGTCTCCCCTCTCATGGCTAAAGTGATTCATTTCCTTTCAGATCTATCGAAACTCCAATTTTCAGAGAGACAAGCCTCTCCTTCTGCAGAACATCCAGAGGAAAGGCAACCCCAGAAGAACTCAGCCTGCCACCGGCACAACAACGACCCCAAAGCGAAAGAAGCGAGCGGTGGCAACCAGACGCTCGCCTCGATTCCACCACAACGAGTTCACCCAAGAGGCTGGCCACAAAGTCCAGAAGGGGATGCCCACTGCTCGCAGAACCCCAAGCCAGTGCTCTTTTATGTTCTCTGACCTTGGGTCTGTGGGCAGTGTAGCCAGGTGGGCTGGGGGAAATCACCTCTCCAGTGATCAGGGCAGCCCCAGTGGAGAGGGCACATCCAGCAATGCCATATCTGTGCCCTCGGCTACTGCTGAAAGGGACAGCCCAGGGAAACTGCCCGAGAGCCCCCCGGTGTACCCAGATCACGAATCCTTGATGACTTTGTACAACACCTGTTACTCCATCCCGATGGCGGGCCTTTTAGTCATGGCCCCAGAAGAGGCCCCTGAGGCGGAGGAGGAGCAGGGAGAGTCCTCAGATTATAAGTGTGCCCTCTGTGAGCAGTTCCAGAACAAGCCCAATCCCTGAGCTACCACATCGCTAGGGACACTCAGAAGCACTCTCTTATAATCAAAAATAGACTTCTGGCTCTAATAAATTCAAGTAGAACTCCAGTGGAGTAAATAAACAATCAAAGGAGAACTACGAGTCTGTGTTCTTTCTATCTGCCCATTGTATTCACACCTGGCACAGGGTGAGCTAGAAGAGGCTGGAAGCCCATGCCCCAGGCAATCTTCAGTCTGGTCCCCACGGTCCATTTTCATGTGAAACAGCAGCATTTCACGGGCTCCTCTAAGGGTCTGACCCATGAGCCGAGTGCTGAGGCGAACCCAGGATGGACTGGTCCCTGGGCCCTGCTTGCTGCTCAGCAGACGGCCCAGCTGGGCTCCTGACCTTGGGGGTGTCACCTTCCATGAGTCATACACCCTGCAGCAGAAGCGGCTCCTCAAGGATCCCCCAACGGTGCAACAAGTTTCTGATCAGCAGCTGAGCATCCCAGCTCCCTATCCAGGGGCCTCCTCAAGAGGCTCACGGGAAAGCAGGGTCACCCCAGCCACTAAGTGCCTTGCAAACACAGTAGCCCAAAGCCAAAGACAAATACAAGGCTTCCACAAGGTGAACACCAGCCCTTGTCACTCTGCCCTCACAGCTGTATTTAGAAGCCTATCTTTGGATGTGAGGTGGCCAGGCACTGCCTCCAACATACATACTCTGAGAGCCAAGGGACACTTTACAGTAGGACAAGTGTCCCGTGCAAGGACAAACCACGGCCTGTTTCCTGGCCTGCGGGCCTCTCTGCCTGCTTACGCTCAGCCCCGCCACTGGCCTTCCCCCAGCACCCCCTGGACACTGTTCCAACATCAGGGAGTTTGGACCAGAACAGAGAGGGAAAAATACTAACCGGTTTCCAAACAACACATTTCTCTCAACCACCCAGACCCAGCAGGGCCAAAATGAGTGGAAAGACCATCAATTCATAAAGCTCAAAGTCCCGGAGTCTCTCGCTGAGTCCAGAGCAGCATCCCACAAGGAGAGTCCCTGCCCCTGGCCCCACACCAACTAGGCGCTGCAGCACAGGGCCGATTCAGACACAACCAGACGGGAAAGTCCAGAGCGCGGTGGTGACTGCATGGTATCACCATGTGCTGGTCTCTTAGTCACTCTCCTCTCAAAAGCCCAGTCTGGACAGGCCTCCTGCCCAAAGGGGATCAGGTGCTGGGGGATGTCCACCTGGAAGATGTCCTTTCTGCCCCTCCCAGGGACGGGTGGTAGCAGCCAGTGGGGGTTGGCGAGCGCAGTCACATACTTCTGTCGCAGGTCAGGTAGCAGGGCTTGATTCTCCAGCTCCTGCACCTAGCTGGGACCTGGGTTTTCTAGGCACAGCAAAATGCCCCCAATGACCACAAGACCTGTCAGCAAAGACAGGACACAGAATGAGAACCAGGTCATTCAATGTTGCACCTGCTTGAGATTCAGACTGTATCATGGAGGGAACCTGAGGTGAACTGGGTCCTCTGGCTGAGGGCTCACCGCGGCAAAGGTAACTTGGGGCGAGGCCAAGCGAAGGAGGGAGTGAAATGAAAGGGAGAGGGCTGGTGCTCCAGGAACCCAGGAGGACATGGGCAACTTTCAGTCTGCCCACTGCAGGCCGCAGGGACAGAGCAGGAGGGCCCCAGCGGGGGCCAGCAGACATCAGGTCCCCAAGGGATTTACCAGCAGACAAGTGTTGCTGTGGGGGCCTCACCCCTGGGGAGTCAGGGGACTTGCTCAGGCCCAGCTTCAGACAATGTGGGTATGGAACCCAGGCTGGGTGCTTTATTGCCCCTCATGGTCTCTGCCAGGCACACAGACACACATGTGGGGACACACACACACAGACAAGCACCACGTGCAGTCCTGGACCGGCTTCTGCCTCAAGCACAAACGGGGAGTGAGGCCCAGAGTGGGGATCAGGAACCTTGTGCTGCCAGTTCCCAGTCCATGGACCCTCGCTGTCCCTCTGAGGAAACCTCATCCCCCACGCCCAACCCCACCACCTAGTTCAACTGAAAACAAACAAGTACAACCCAGCTGAGATCCAGGGCAGTGCCAGGGCCCATGCAGGCAGCAGGAGGCAGGGTGTCACTTACCCACGATCACTCCATGGCCGAAATTGTCCCCTGCAAGGCCTGGATCTGGGTGGTTCTCGTTCCGAGCCTCCGCTCCAGCAGCTCCCACCAGGCCGAGTCTTTCCAGTCCTGGTGCACCATGTGGATGGCCAGGGTACAGTGCCGGTGACCACGTAACACGGGCTGCCACAGCATCCCCAGGTTCTTGACGCCGTTTAAGACGAAACCCTCATCAGGCTGTCAAAAGAACAGATAGTCAAACTTCATCTCCCAGGGCTCCTAGGGCTCCCAGGGCCGCATGTGGCTGTGGAAACACAAAACCACAAAGGTCAGGAGTGTGATTCAGTGGCCTGCAAGCTCACAGCCCTGGGCTGGACCTCAGCCTCACGAGCCCGAGCATCCTCCAAATCTGCTGACACAGAATGCAGGGGTCAGAGAGAGCTGGCTCATTCCAATCATCTCCACGCAGTCCACTGATAGAGGTGTGGCGACACAGAGGACCCATCCATTACATGCAGTCTGTGGGGAGGTCAGCAAGGAGGGTGGGAGAGTGGGAGAGAGACACGAGGTGAGTTCCAAGACAGAGAGCCCTGAAACCCTGGGAGCACTGAAGAGGGAGGGCAAGCCCCCTGGCTTCACAGCCCAGAGGCTGGGCTCTGGTCCTCTCCCAGCACAGACAGGCATTGTCCTGGGTTTGGCTTCCCCCACTCCCTGCCACCACAACGCCATCACTGCCCATGATCTGCAGATCCCCCCTATTAGCCCCGGGTTGCTAAGGGCAGATCCATGCTAACCAATCTGGACTTGGCCTTGGGGCAACCTGGACCTCAGATGGCCCTGCCAGGTGTCTTCCCCACACCTTTGGGAGCTACCTTCCTCCTAGCCCTTCCCATACCACTGCCTCCACTGTCAGCAGAAGCCCTGGCCCCTGCCCAGAGCCTTGAGAAAGAACAAAGGAGAACAGGAACTAATGGGATGGGTGTGCTCCATGTCAGCACCAGGGCCTGGGACAGCACCATTCAGATATCACAGAATTCAGACCTCAAATAATACACTAGGTTTCTGTCACCTCATTCAATGGCTGAGGTGGCACTGAGGCATAGACTGCAGGGGACCTGAACACACACCTCCATTCGCACTTCTTTCCCTGTACCTGCAGTGGGGTCCTTGTTCACTGGAAGGGTGTGGATGCAGAGGAGCAGAGCCGTGAGCCTGAACCTCAGCAGGGTCTCAGCACCTCGCAAGGGGCCTCCATTTTCACATGGCTATGAGGACAGGAGCAAGGTCCCAGGGGCACCCAACCCAGGGCCTTCTGGGTTTCCTTCATTTGGCACAGCAGAGCCACAGTTCTCACAGGCCCACAAGGCCCCACATGATCTGGCTCCTATCCTAGTGGCCTGCTCTCCTCACCCCTGCATTCACCTCCGGTAGCCATGAAGGCTATCCTTCCATCCTTGGAACACTTCAGTGTGTTCCTACCTCAGACCCTTTGCAGGGTGTGAGGACTCACATCGTGTCCCCTCAGAGTCAGGTGCTGGAGTCTCAATCCCAAGTACCTCGGTGTGACCTTACAGACAAAGGAAAGGTCTTCACAGAGCTGATGGGGGTCAAGTGAGCTCACGGACCCTCCTCTAACAGGACAGCTGTCCCCATACAAAGGACACATTTAGAAACAGACAGGAACACGGGGGAACTGGGGTGAAGAGGAAGGCGGAACTCTCCAAGCCCAGACACACCCACCAAGGCCAGCAATGCCCTGGAAGTGAGTGGGGAGACATAGGACAGACTCTCCACAGCTCTCATGAGAACCAATGTCAGCTGACATCTTGACCTCGGCTGCCAGGCCTCCTGAACCCACACGGTTCCTAATATGAGCCACCCGGTGCAATCCTGATGCGACTGCTGGCCAATGAAGCCAGAGGGTCAGCTTTGTTGGGACATCTCTCCACAGGGGTAAGCAGGGAGTGGGGGATGGCTTCTCCACTCCCAGCACCTCAGGCACACTCCTCCATGTCTGCACATCTTCATGTGTCTGTTTTCACCCTGACACGGTGTGTGTTTACACCTTCCAGTGTCGGGGGTCCCACAATTTACTGATGCTTCCCTCTTGATGGAAGGGAAGGGGAAAATTCTGCTAATACAGCCCCTCAGTGTGACCACACACTCCCTGAAGAGCCATGCAGGAGGCAGCCCAGTGCACACGGCACACTCCCGAGGTGCTGACACAGGCCAGCAAACGGCCTTCCACAAAGGCTTCCCCTGTTTCCACTCCACCAACCACAGGCAAGGGTGTCATGTCCTCACGCACTGGCTGGTCCNGGAGGCAGCCCAGTGCACACGGCACACTCCCGAGGTGCTGACACAGGCCAGCAAACGGCCTTCCACAAAGGCTTCCCCTGTTTCCACTCCACCAACCACAGGCAAGGGTGTCATGTCCTCACGCACTGGCTGGTCCGCAACATCATCATTCAGTTGAACGTTGGCCCACCTGCTGGGTGATGAAGGGTCACACTGTTCACTGGGTCTGGCTTGGTTACAAGGACCTGGCTGTCCCCTGGGGCTGGCCATTGCTATGTCTTCTACTGGGATATGTGACTGGATCTCAGGCTTGCCCAGTTTCCTCCATTCAGTTTCTCAGCCAACCCAACCCCTTCCTCCTGAGGGCCTCCGAATCTCACCTATGCGGGGGGAATCCCTGAGTAAGAACTGGCTACAAGCCCTCCTACAGCCTGAAGCAGAGGGTGCCTGCTTGGTGGCCAGCAGAAAAAACATTCTTCCATCTGCATGACTGGGCATCTTTACCTGCCCAAGGACCAGAGGAACAGGGAAAAAGCCACCAGTGACAACACAGCAATCTTGGACAACAAGCCACCATGGTCTCCTCGGCAGGGGCCTCAGATCACGGTGTCCCAGGAGGGCCTAATTCATGAGAAACACACTTGCAGGTTCCCTCATGGTGGATCACAGCAGCTGGCCTGTCCTCACACGGGTGGGACAAGGACCCCACGATGCCTCAGCCCGCAGCACAGAAACCCATCCCCCAGGAGTGATGGTGAGTTACAGGCCAGGAGACCCCACAAAGAACAAGAGAAAATGACTCCTTCCCTCATGCTGCCACTCTGGAAGGACGCGGGACCTGCCAGTCAGCGGGCCACCCTCCATGGACTCGTGGTTGGGCCCCACCAGGAGGGGAACCGTGGACAAGCAGCTGAGCCTTGCAGGGTCAGGCTGGGTGGGGGCGACCCTCAGGGGGCAGCATGAGGGCACAGTCCAGGGGTGGGGTAGGAGGATGGATGGCAGGTCTGATGGAATCTCCCCATTTGTCCCAGGGCATTGCTAGGATGCACACGTGGAAGGAAAGCGGGCAGGGACTGTGACCGTGCAGGGGGCCAGAAGGTCCAGCTTTGTCCCCTGGCAGGGGCTTCTGGTCCCAGAGCCTGGAAACCCCTGCCTGGAGGTCACATCTGCACATGAGGCAGGTCCCGCCTTCCTGCAAGCAGAGTGAGTTGTGGGCGCTTTGGGATGGCTGGCCTGTGGCCACCAGGCAGGACAGTGGTCCGCCACTGGGACCCAGACAGCTGACAGCACTGGCTGGCCTCAGTCGCATCGGCCCACAAACCCTGACACCTGTCATGTCCGGTGTGTATGGCTTCCCTTACTCACTAAGGCACACAGTTACATAGACACGCATGTACGAACAAAGGTGCATTCCCTCAACAGCCCTGTTCACTAGGAGACAAACTAAGATCCGTCATGCTCTGAGGCCCCTGGAAGATCAGGCCAGGAGGAGCCTCGAGACCGGCGGCCTGAAGCAGGACCCAGAGGAGGACCAGGAAGTGAGTAGCCTGGTGGAAGAGACGGGAGGAGGTGGGAGGAACAGTGTGGGAGGAAGAGTGTGGGAAAGACGGGGCCGAGGTGAAGATTCCGGAGAAGGACTCAGCTCAGGGCTGGGACAGGGCAGGGCGGGATTGGGACAGAAAGGGGCTTGGGTGGGGCTGGCGTGGGGTTTGGGCAGGGCTCTGGGTAGGGTGAAGCCATCAGAGGCAGGACGTAGCTGACAAGGATGGAGCTGTGGACCCGGGAAACCCACGGAGAGAGGCCTGTTCAGCTTCATGGCAGAGGCCAGACTGTGCCCTTTTGAGTCCTTGCCATAGGCGTGCAGTCCGCGAGAATCGGCGAGAGTCAAAGTGACCGTGGCCCAGTGTCTTCTGTGACTGCATCTGAGCTTCAGAGTGGACCCCAGGGGCCAGGGAAGCAGAGAGAGGCACAACCTCTGGGCGGAGTTCCCCATCTCTGGGCTGAAAACTCAGGCTGGCTCCCCTCCAAGCCACCCTGGAACTGCTGGCCCAGTGCTGAGCAACAGTCTATCTGTTTTTTTTTTTTTTGCAGATGTGANCCAGCTTTCCTCCTCCTCCTCTTCCCCCTTCTCCTCTTCCCTCCTCACCCTTCTTCCTCCTCTTCCTCAAAGACAGGAGTTGAACAAAGAAGGAAGATGGGGGAGGCCAGGCATCAGTGGGTGCTTTGTATTGTCCGACCTCCCCGTGCAACTGGCTGAACCATGGCTCCGGAGGATTTCAAGTTAGACGAGAAAATAAGCTGGAATCTCTATAAAGTGAGTACGAGGTTCACTGGCTGAAGAGCATCAAGCCAGAGATGGTCCAGCCACTCTGAGCTTCACACACTCACTCCAGGAGCTGCTGAGGAAATGGAAGCGAGGGCATGTGACACAGGCAGCTGAAGGGGTTCTGTGTTGAGTCAGAAAGTCTGCCTGAAGGCAGAGAATGGATTGTTTGCCACTGCTTCCGGTTTTCCCCTGGGGAACCCGCGCAGTTTAGCTCATGACTTACACACCCCACCCCACTCCCACACGCTCTCCCACAGGAGCGGCCCCACCAGGATCTCTATCAGCCAGGAAGCGGCCTGCATTCTTTGGTTTGCAGCTTCCCTCAGATTAGATTCTTGAGTCACTGCTCTTCAAGTGGAGCGGATACGAGGTTAGGCCAAAGGGACCCAGAGGAAAAGAGATGGGGGCTCAGCGTCCTAATTCCTGTTGATCACTCAGGGGAAAGCCACCTACCTGGATGGCTATGTTGCCCTGGCTTTCTACAGCGCAACACAGCCGCATCAACTGGAAATGTACTTTATTTTTCATATTTATTTGGCTGCGCCAGGTCTTGGTTGTGGCATAAGGGATCCAGTTCCCCGACCAGGGATCGAAGCCCGGGACCCTGCACTAGGAGAGTGGAGTCTTAAGCACTGGACCACCAAGGAAGTCTTGGGAATGGACCTTTTTTTCCCCCCCAAGAAATGGACTTTTAAAACGTCTCCCAGTTACACCAGGAACAAGCCTAGTGAGTGGACACACACACCCCGCCACACACCATATAGGCACTCGAGCCTATGATGCTGGTGGGAGCCAGAAAGGCCAGGAAGGCAGAACACCAGCTGCTTTGGGAGCACAGTGAGGAAGGAATGCCCCCTGGGGATGAGGTGGGCTCTGGCGAACAGGCAGGACTTCACGTGGGGGTGGAGGGTGGGGGTGAGCAGAGGGAAAGAGGAGGGAACAGAGGCACAGAGGGGTGCAGAGTGTANGGGAGCACAGTGAGGAAGGAATGCCCCCTGGGGATGAGGTGGGCTCTGGCGAACAGGCAGGACTTCACGTGGGGGTGGAGGGTGGGGGTGAGCAGAGGGAAAGAGGAGGGAACAGAGGCACAGAGGGGTGCAGAGTGTAGCGGGCAAGCTTGATGCGTGATGCCAGGGGGCAGGATGGGGGGGTGCGGGGAAGAGGGAGGGAGCCCGGGGAGGCCTGGCGCAGGGGTCCCAGTGCTGTTAGCAATGAAAAGCCACCAGGACCTGTGAGGTCAGAGCTGTTCCGACCGCCTGCCCCTCCCCCACATCTCCACCCCCTTAGTTCTTCACAGGTTGGTCCTCCCAACAGACACTTTTACCCGAGTCCATGACTTTGCCCTCCACTATTCCAACGTCATATGGTTTTCCTTTCTTCCAAAAGCTTACCCATCCTTCAAGATTCAAGTCACATCCAGTTTATCCTGAGTCCCTCTTGCACGTGGGGGCCTTCCAGCTCCCATCAACCTCAGGGCACATGTTACTACATCATCTGTTTTCCAGAAGCATACCTCGCCTAAACTGCTAACCCCAAGTCTTATATTCCTTCTGTCTTCTCAGCACCCAGAAATATTCCTGGCATGGGAACACGGTGGTATTTGAGTGTGAAAGCCAGACGTGCAACTCCCACCCCTGCCAAATATCAGATGACCTTCTGTGCAAAGCTGGGTGTGGTTGGCAGGAGAGATCTCCTTACAGGAGTGCAGTTAAGCTTGGGATTCTCCTCTTTCCGACCAGAGGGAACAAAGCCAGCTGGGAAAGAGGCATTTATTTTAGACTAAGTTTTCTGTAAAATGTACACGTGTTCAGTGAATAGAGGGTGACGCCATTTTAGGATTCAACAATCATGCTGTTATTGGCAAAAACTATTTCCAAGCTTTCTGTGTTTTGCGGGAGGAAATTGGCTGCAGGGAACACAAGAATTAATGAATTGTGTACCAGAAACATATGCTTCTCATCATTGAAATCCTGAGGGTGTGTAATGAGGGTGTTTTCCTACCTGAGGAACTTAAGAGATTCTTGGTCTCGTGAATGGGGAGCTGGTGCCCAGAATGGAGGCAGGACAAACAGACCTCTGCAGAGTCTCTTTTGTTGAGTGGGTTATGCGACTGCCGGACCTGCAGCCAGGGTACAAAGAGCGGGGACTGCCCATCCCTGTGGACACCTCAGCGCTGCTCAGACAGATCAGGGGAAGACCCAGGGGAAGATCCAGGCTGCTCCTGCTTAGAAAACTCCAAGCGCAACGTCTCTTGCTTGTTCTCTTGCCTCCCAGGCGGGGCCTGCCTCTGGACACTCCTGGCTCAGCACAGTTGCCCGCAGGGCTGTCCAGGTTAAGCTTGTCTCCTCCGCAGTTTGGACATTAGGGCAGCGCCTGTGGTCATAACAGCATAATGGGGCTTCCTGCCGACTCTCTCGGGCTCCTCTTCATGAGCGGGTCGTCCAGGCAGGCCTCAAGGTGGGTCATCTGTTGATGGTGTGCAGGCAGGAGGACTCCATGCTTCCTCGTGCCCCACGGCACCAGCCCAGCCAGGTTGCCACCTTCATGCATGTGGCCACTGCCCAGGGAGGGTGGCTGACTGCGGGTGTGTCAGGAGCAGGCGAGCTGGTGGCTGCTTGTGTGTGAAGGTGGGAGAGCCATTCTCTGGCATCACCGGAGGAATGAAATTTCTAGATACTAAAATTTCTAGATCATCAGCTTTCAAATGGTTTTTAAAGCATTTGAACTCTTTCTCTTTAATGGAATCTTTGTATTAAGACAATTAAGATGGTATATAAAACAGATAAACAGATAAAAGACAAGCTTCTCTGCAAACAGATTGAGAGAACTCCCCCACCCTGCAACCCCCAGGACATCTCCTGAACATGGTTTGGGAGTTATTCTTTCATAGAACTTGGGTCAGATTTGCCAAAGTTTGAAAAGGCAGTTTTCTATAATTCTAAAAAGTGTCATTTACTCCTGCCTCATAAAGTAGAATATAATTTTGATTTTTTCATGGTGATTCAGGGTCATTGTTATGATCCTTAAATATTGATGCCCTTAGGTCCCTACGGAAGAACAAAGTTGTTTGCTCTTATACTAAACAGTTTCAATCATGGCTGTATTTTTCTTCCTTCTCCCACTTCCTCCTTCCCCTTCCCTCCCCTGCCCTTCCTATGGGCTTCTCTCTCACCACCAGCTCTTCTCTCTCACCACCACCAACTCCCACATCCCTACCAGGGAACCAGATAACCTGCTACATGAAGACTGCATCTAGAATAAAGTCCACAGGCAGCCAAATGAGGGACAAACCCAGACGTGGAACTGAGATACTGTGAATCCAAGTTCACTACTTTTGTTTCTTCAACACACACTCGCAGATTGAATTCTCTAGAGTGAAACCTTGTACAAGGGAAAGATTCAGAGATCCTTTCAAGGAGAAAGACTTTAGTTACCTATACAGCTGGCAAGGTTTGTTGAGGGTATAAAGCACCACAAGGTCTTTACTTGGAAGCTGCACTGAACCACAGTGCTGATTACACACAGTAATTGACAGGCTCAGAAAGATATGCCTTACATTTAGCTTATAAGATCCGATGGGATCTCTTAGCAATCTCCACGGGTGCCGCTTTCTTGCTTGGTTACCAAGCAGGAATGAAACCAGCCTTTATTTGCAAAATATAAAGAAGAGTGAGTTCAAATTTTAAACAAATGGCAATTCAAAGGGAAAAGAACACTAAAATGCGAAAAAAGAGCTCCAAACATAATGTCTCATTAGAATATGACTGATAGGGTTCTGATTTTCCTTGCTTTTCCTGACTGGGCCACTTATTCTGCCTGGACGCCTCTATTTTATCTNTTTAAACAAATGGCGATTCAAAGGGAAAAGAACACTAAAATGCGAAAAAAGAGCTCCAAACATAATGTCTCATTAGAATATGACTGATAGGGTTCTGATTTTCCTTGCTTTTCCTGACTGGGCCACTTATTCTGCCTGGACGCCTCTATTTTATCTGCTGCACAAGCTCATCTTAGCATTTGGTAACAAGCAGAAAAGACTGTTAGGAGGAGCACTATTGGTTTTGAAAAGGAAACTGTAAGTGAACAACCTGCCCTTGTAACAGATGACACATTGAAGCTGGCATCCTGCACCTCAGCCAATATACAGAGAAAGACTCTTACAGTGGGGCTTGTGAGCACGTCACACATTGGGACACCGGGCAGATGAAAGTCCGGCACGATCAGGGACCAACTGACAGCATGGACAATTTGCCCTTCCTAAGATAAAGCCTAGTGTGAATTCCAGCTCTGCCGCTTTCCAGCTGTGTGGACACTCGAGGGTCCAGCTAGGGACACGTAGTCCCTGGTGGCTGCTTCACACTTCCTTTGTCACATAAACAATAAGCTTCATCACTTAAGCACTTGTAGTTGAGGATTCTACCAACATGAACAGCTAATGTATTCTTTTTTTTTTTAAGTCTGTATTGAATTTGTTACAATATTGTTTTATGTTTTGGTAGTTTGGCCATGAGGCATGTGAGATCTTAACTTCAAGACCAGGGATTGGACCCACACCCTCTGCATTGGAAGGTGCAGTCTTAACCACTGGACTGCCAGGGAATTCCCCTAACATATTCTAATTGATGCATTTTTGTGTGTGTGTGTGAAAGAGGCTACAGTGAGTTTGACTAGGTCTATAAGCTGGGATGCGAAGAAATGTCACAGCCATGCAGAAAATCCATCTCAAAAAAGTTCTATCAATTTAAAGGTGAATATTCACTGTGAAATAGAACGCTTCTATTCTTATGACTTAATTGTTCACCGTGAACTATTTGGTAACATACATGGCAAGAGGTGAGAACACACACGTGCATGACACATGCATGAACTTGGATGGTAGGAACCTCTTCTCTCCTGCCCTTTAGCTGTTGGTTTTCGCCAATGACCATCTCTTCACTTAGGCTGTGGTGACTTCTGGTGAATAATGGATATCATGGGTATTCACTTGTTTGAGGGCAGACTTCTTAAGAGAGATATATTGCTCAGGTCTAGAGTGAATGCTTATTACTATTACTACTTATAATCATAGCCCGCTCCCCGCCCCCACTTCCAAGTATGTTGCTTTTCTCTAGAAACTAGCACAGACTTACTTCCCAGGATTTCCATCTGCATTATCTTAAGCCATAACCTCTACTGCATTTTCCTACCAGCTGTACAATTAGAAGTGTCAAAGCCTGAGTCTATTTTATCACATGCCTTAACAAAACCTTAGTGGGATGAGATCATCCAGAAAAACCAGAAAAGTCCACCAGCCCTTAAGTCACATTCATCAGTACAGCAGAAATAGCGACACTGACTATTTTTATGACACTGTGGAACAGCCTTCTTTTTTTCCAAATTAAAGTCTATGCCTTTGAGTAGTATGTTCCCTTTCTTAGAATTATTCTTCCATGAACTCTGTGAGGAGGACATATTCCTTGTCAATTACACTGCAAAGTATTTATTTACCTGGTGGTCAATTATCTAACCATGCTAGTTGAAAGCAATGGAACTGAAGAGTCAAAGTCATATACAGATGGTTGGATTCCTGTAGCTTCAGGCAAGTACATTTTGGACCAGTTTAAAGAAGAATAAAATTAACAGTAACTCACTATAACCAACAATCTTCTGTTCAAAGCATAAAATCACAGGTATAATGAATGATTAGAAATTAAAACAAGAAGGGCATCTGTATTTAGCTATAACATGTTCCTTGGGTATTTTTAGGGCATATTTTGAGGAACAGATTCTTAAAAATAAATTTGATCCAAGCAACTGATTTTTTTTTTTCTCCTTTAAACTTTGGTGAGTGATCACAAGGCTTACTGAAACAAATTTTAGGATACAGCAGTAATGGGAAGCTGTAAAGCTTCTGGCAAGGAGGGCTAGACAAAGTGTATGCCTTAAAAACGTAGCCAGAAGTATTAGCATGCATAATAGCATTAATAAAATTTAATGAGAGAATTTTCAGTTTACAATAGGTATATATAAATTCCCAGAAAGTAGTATCAGAGTGGAGGCTAATTAAGTCCATATGGAGAGAAATTTTGTTCATTACCCACTAAATCTAACATTCATCTTGCAATTACATGTCAGATGGGGCTGGGTGAGGTTCACAGTCCAGGATTTAGGAGGCATGGCCACTTATCTTCAGCATTAGAAGACTCATTCAAAACGAAGGGTGGCAGAAGAGAGTGAGGCGACAAGCACCTGGACAGATGTGGTAAGATGCTCTCAACCAGTGCTTTGTTCGAGAGCTTGGTATACTGGAGATCTTGTTCAAATGCAGAGTCTGATTCAGTGGGTCTGGAGCAAATCGTGAGATTTTGGAGTTTGAATAAACTCCCTGTCCAAGGATCACTCTTTGAGTAGCAAAGCTCCACATTATTTGTACTTTTGTGGGTGTGGTGAATCTTTCAGAAAACCCTAGAACCATTTCCTACAATGTTGCTGGGGTGCCTCAACTGGGTGGCCAGTACCTGAAGCAACTTCAGAAATATTTCTAATATATTTCATGAATAATCTAGTCACTTGTCAGACGGCTGATTGGAAGTTGACACACATCTGAGTTCACTCCATAGGCTGCAGTACATAAAGGCTCAGAGCCTCTGAGTGAACTGGTTGCTGTAGGTGTGGCCAAATTGGTTCCAATCTGGTGACCTTTGTGTTGACCATTTTCTTCTGCCCAGAATGTTCTTGACCCCCAAGACAGTCCTACGTTAGGTTCCTATGTGTCCTTGGCATCTCAGCTCAAATAGCACTCCTCCAAAGCCTCTGTCCAGCCAATCATTCTCCCTGACCACTCTGCTTAAATTAAATTGTCCTACAGCACTTACTTAATGCCAACAAAGTAAATTGGTTCATTGTCTGTCTCCTCCATTCAGACCAAAAACTTCACAATTACAGGTGCCTTCCTTGACTTGTTTTTTCATTCATTTCAGTTCAGTCGCTCAGTCGTCTCCGACTCTTTGTGACCCCATGGACTGCAACATGCCAGGCCTCCCTGTACATCACTAACTCC